>RJWM01051059.1:0-10553 GCA_004363535.1 Dasyprocta punctata
CGTGTCTATGTCTGTCAATATGATCAACCCCTATGAAGGTAACGATATGTGATATTGTAACTACTGTCAAACTTCAACCACCTCAGAGTGTAAACCTACAGTGTAATTGTATCAGATCTGTTGTTGTTGTTGTTTGTCTTTCATACTTTTTGTTTCTATCTTCTGTGTCTATTTTCTTTTAAATAAAATTAAAAAAAAAGAAAAAAATAAAATAAAATAAAATGATGGTGGCAAGTTCAGATATTAAAAAAAAAAAAAAGAAAATGTCATGTCAAAAAACTACAGAGAAAAATGTGTATTTCAGAAGTGTGATACCAAATTGTTTAAAATAGGTACTTTCTTTTCAACCTAGTATGTTTTGCTTTACTTAAACACCAATCACTGGGAAAAAATAAAAACTATAAACTCTGAAGTACTGACTCAACACGGAAACCTATACTGAGTTAAGGTTTACAGGATGACCAGTTCTAAACCCACAAAGATCGACATCCATCACCTAGCATCTGTGAGTCCTATTAAACTGTTTAAACTCTTCAATACTTCTTGTTTACCAGATTCAAAATTATGATTGCTTTAATGTACTAGTCCAGGATGGTGTTTTCCAGATATCCAGATTATTAACATCTCTATGGACCATATACTAACAGAGATTCAGAAAACTGTCATCACCCTGTCATAAAACTGTGATGGTATTCAGTTCTTCCTGCTAGTTGAAGAAAATCTGCCTCTGAATGCTCTTAATAATTGGTATACACAGAGGAAAAAATGCTGGATCAATTACCGCATATCGGGTGCAAAGAACTATACTGATACCATGTTTTAGAAAGCAGAACAATTAGTTATTCTCTGATTAGTTTTTCTTTAGTTCATGGCTACTGTCTTAGATCAGTCTATCAATCAACAAATCAAATGGGATGGAACAGGAATCTCCACCACTGTTTTTCTGAAGTCTCTAAAGGGGGCCTATGCTCTACAGTGTTCCCAGGGATGTACTGCTACTCAGGACTTTGTCTTTAGTGAAGGGAAGTTTCAACGATTTCCACCTGGTCTTCCCATAAAGTCCTTACTTCATACAGATCAATGTGAAAGTCCTGTAAATTCTCAGGCCTGTTGTGACCATGCAATCTGGGCTTGAGAAAGTAACCATAGGACTAATTTGCCAAGCCCTTGGACCCAGAGCAATGTTGAAGCCCATTTAGCAAGTGATTCCCATAAACTTCAATTCTGACTGATATGCCACGGTGGCATTTAAGTATCCCCAAGGATTAATCTAGAGCCCACTTTTGTTGATTTTCAGAAGTCTGGGCTTTTTCTTAGTGAGCAGCAGATCCCTTCAGGAAATCTTTGGAAGATTTAAAGTTATTCATTTGTGTTAATATTCCAAGTCATTTCTCAAGGGAAATCAAGCTTTATTTTAATCAAGGGGCTTCTATATCAATAACACAAGTCAAGCTCCTACTCAATCTACCTAGAATTGTCCCAATTAAAGATCAAGTAAACATCCAGTAAATTGCAATCTATTGTATTCCCAAGAAGATTATGATCAATTAGTTGCCACAACAGAAGGCATTTCAAACAGACTTTAATTCCACTCTTGAAGCCTATTATGAAAATTACACTTATTTTATTTATGAAATCTAAGCACTACCAAGTCCTTTGCTACTCCAGAACCCTATGATCCCCAGTGAAATTTTTCACATTCAATGGCAGTATATCCCAATGACATTCCCCAGGCTAAAGCTACCACAGAGGTCTGCTCTCCTCACCTCACTGATACATTTCTCAATTCATAATGCCTGCACATAATAAACCTATTCTACCACTCTTATCCCCAAAGCCATCCTCCTTCCTTCACAGGGATGTCAAATACATTAAATGTTAGCCATTCTTAAAACCAAGTTTCAATCAAACAACCAAGTAACCAGATGGAGCCATTTCCAGATACTCAATACACTAAACCCAGATTCCTGTTAAAAGCACGCTGCTGATAAATTTGCCTCAGTTTATATTAAACATAGTTGTTAGTATGTTGCATTCTCCTCAGTCAACTTCTTTTGTAATCCAACTCCATTTGTTACTTCCAAGTTACTGCTGGCAAAAATTAACTTTCTATCTGATATGTTAATCATTCCAGTGAAAAACCAGGACTCAGTAGTGAACCTGAAGGAACTGAGCAACATAGAATTAGACAATGAATAATATCGTTTTGCCTATAAAACAACCTGAACATTCTCTAGACAAAGTTTTAATCCCTGGTGATCTTAATACCAGTCAATCTCTCAAATCGGCATTTTTTTGTTCTATATACACAAACACCAGCCCAATCAATACCCCCATAAGCACACACCTGGAGTTCTGTAATTGCCTCCTAACCCTTTGAAAACTGTAATTATTACTTAGATTAAGCCATGGAAATTGTCAATTAAAACATGAAGCCACTAAAGCTTATAAATGAACTTGCTTTTATAGAAAAGTCATTGTTATAGCTAGGTGTCAAAATGGAAAGAAGGGTGTGACATAGTTAAAGCAGGAAGGCCAGAACTAAGTTGGATCACATATGATGGTGGCTTTGGGCCAAAGCATTAGCAGTGATGTAAATCAACGACAAAATTCAATAGACTATCTGTGATAAATGGTTGGGTAGGTGGGGAGGAGAAAGAGATATTAATGACAGATTTCTACCAAGTAGATATCGTCATTTACTCAGAAGGCAAAGATGGTCATCTCCAAGTATAAATCAAACTTTAGCTCTCCAAGTACAAATCAATCTGTTTATCACTGGTCCAAGAGGAGACAAAATTGAAATTGAGGGTAAGCATTTAGAAATTTGTATCAGTTGTATCAAGTATTTTTATATCTGATGAATCTAATTTAAAAACAGGTATTTTATTTTGTCTGTATTCTTTTTTAATTTAACTTTTCCAATAACTCTCTTGCTGACTTGCATAAAAAGTGTAAGTGTCTGGTAGATTAGATACGTTACAAAAACTGACCCCTCACCATGGGTTAGAAAGCACTGATTTAAAGCTATGATAATTGGATGCACTCAGTTGAATGGCTGGGTATGATTATGTGTTGTGTCTTCATTTCCATGATCAACAAAATAAAAATTATATCCCAAAAGATAATTCCTTGCATCACCTTATTGTACATACCGATCACTATTAACAACATTCATGGAGCACTTACTTCTTGCCAGTTAGTCTTTAAAGGAATTACCTCATTTAATTGCCACAAACTCTCAATAAAACTATTATTATTTTCATATTATAGACTTAAAATTTAAGGGCTAGAGATGGTAATCCTCAGAACACTGGTGCATAATTTTATTTGCACTATTTTCACACATGTAAAAACTGTAGCTATCTGAAATACAAAAGTTTCAAAGCAAAGCCAAATTTCAAACCTTTTCTCACCCCAAAATCCACGATCATTATATGTACTTTTATACTCTATTAAATAAAATTCCTTTTATAACAATCATACCTACAGAGCACTTTACTAATATATTTTCTTGAATTAATTTTTCTCCATGAGATTAAAATAGAAATATTTCTGTTTCTGGAATTGTGAACATTCGGTTTAAGAAAAAGTCAATATTAAAAAGATTGATTTTCTAATTAGAAATCTAAATCATGATTCATTTGCGGTAAATTTCTGATATGTTAATTATGCTCCACAACCAAAAAATCTCTGACGTATATAGAATTTACTTTGAAGTAAGCAAGGCAACTTCCACTGGACAGATCACACAATCGCTGGAGGATCTGTTTGCTTTAACATAGGCTTTTTTAGCACTGTGTGAAGATTACTAGTCTGAGTTAAGCTCTTTTAAAGAGAAATTCTAGTATCTTGTATAAGCCGCTCAAAGTAGCAACAGAAAGGACTCCTTACTTGTAAAATAGGAAGAAAGGCACAAAATTAATGTTAGCTGAAAGATTTTTGAGAATTTGACTTTTTACGCAATACAAGCATTATAGAAAAAGTCCGCAAAATCAGAGTATTTGTAATATATTAAAAGAACATGCTTTTATTGAAAGCAAGGTAAATATGTTTAAGCAATTGTGTGTTTTTTGTTGTTGTTGTTGTTGTTCATTGCTATGACAATATACATGAGAAAATCAACTTAAAGGAGGAGTTTATTTTGGCTCATAGTTTCAGAGGTTTCAGTCTATGATCGGTTGACTCCATTGCCATGGTCCTATTTCAAGACAGAATACCATGATGGTGGGAGTGTGTGACACAGCAAAGCAATTAACCTCATGGTAGCCAGGAAGCAGAGAACATGACAGAGGCCTAAGGAACAGACACCAGGTCCAGACCTACTGCCCAAGGTTATACCCCTATAATCTACTCCCTTCAGTTAGACCCCGCTTCCTGTTTCCATCATCTCCCAATAATGTTATCAAATATGACCTCAACAGTCAATTAATCCACTGATTTAGTTATACCCTTTTTTAATCCAATCACTTCACAAAAGTACAGAGCCTTCTTGCAGGACATTTCAAATTCTAACCACTAAGGCCCACCTATCTCAGTCAAATAAAGACAGAAAATGACAATGTATCTGGGGAAAAAAAAGGACAACTAAAAATAATCAAAAACATTTCTTGTCCTTAACATTTGAATTGTGGGCCAGCAGCATCACCTGGTTACTTGTGAAAAATGCAAATGCACAGGCCCCAACTCAAATCTCCTGAAACTCCATTTTAACAAAACTCACCTGCATCCTAGACATATTATTCTAAGCTATTTACATTGTTCAAAAGAAAGCAAAAATCTCATAATGGTTTTAGCTATCTCTTAGTCTCTGTTTTTAATTCTAGGACTTACTGTATGGCTTTTGACTAGTTATTTCCCTCAACTATATTTCTCTGCCCAGTGTATTTATGAGAAAAAGCAATTAGAAGTTAGGTAGTCTCTAACATGTGACCAACTAATACATGATTGTTCATTTTAATGTTTTAATTTGTTTTGCTCTTGCTTATTTTGAGGGTCAGTATAACAAATAAGTATATACCAGTTAAAAAAAAAAAAAACTCCCATGCACAGCTGAAACTCTGGTAAATTCTCAAATGGTTGATCTTGAATTAGGCTGCAAATACCATCATTCAAACATTATGGTTATAACATTAAGTTAGTGTCTTGGTTACTTTTCTCTCATTGCTGGACAAAGTATCCAACACTCAAAGTTAAGGAAGGAAAGGTATATTTAGCTCACAGTTTGTGGAGATTTCAGGCCATAATCAGCTGGCTCCAAGGTAAAGTGGCACATGGCAGAGGGCAGCAGTTCATGGCAGAACCAGCAGAAAACAGCACAAGTAACAAGAGCAAAAGGGGAGGAGCACAGAGAGAAGACACTTTCTGTCTCTTACATAGTATGTAGGCCACACCCACTTGTGTTTAGCATTCATACCCATAATCCCAGCATTAGACAATGAACCAATCACAAACCCTAGACTCAGTCACCTTCAAACGGCCCACTTGCCATGACCACGTGAGACTTTGGAGAGACATCTAAACATATACTATAACAGTTAGCTACTATCAACAACAGCTATTATCACTTTATTGCTAACTGGCTGATTAGCCAGAAAATCAACTAAAGGTCACAAAATAGAAGCAGAACCAGAAGAAAGCAAACAGGAGAAAATGCCCTGACAAAAGGGCAAGTTACCATAAAACTATTGCTAGTATCTAATGAATATATATTTGACTCTGAAATAACCAGTTAACTTTCATTATAATTACACAGAAATTATGTCATAGGGTCACAAATATCACCTAACACATTCACTAACACACACCAATCCTGACACATCTCACTAGAGGGAAGCAAAAGGATGTATCACAAAGAAATCTAGTATACATATTCATAGTTTGCTTTCATTCTTTATAAGAATTTCTGCAAATTTCTGATGGCTAGATAAAGGAAGTGAAAACAAATGACTTAGAATCTTGTCAAAAACATTACGAGTGAATTCTAAATTGTTGATATGACAACCACCTGTACCTGTTCGGTCCAGAGTTAGCATTATATTTATTGTCATTTTATGCAGGTAAATCTAAAATGCAGTAAATGCTCTTGGTCTCTATTCTTCTCAGATCTGACATACACATACAGTATTCTTAACTTTTTCAATTTCATTATAATTATTTCAACTTCAGGAAATAAATAGCTTCATTATTCCCTCCCATGCTTCCCACTGAATGAATTATAGCTGCCTATAACTAGTCCTCTGTCTTGCTTCCCAAAGACACTAAAACATTTAATGGTCCGAATCTTTTCAATTTGAAAGAAACAACTTTTAGGAGATTTTTGTTTATTAGCTTTAGTACTTAAATTTAGTGGCCCAAGTAAGCACCACTCCCTAATTTTAATCAAGCAGCCCTCATTATTAAAGGTGGTTACTCTATCAAGTGATTATTAGCCTCATGGCTCTATTGGAAATTAAAATGCATGTCTACTGTATTTCCTAAGAGTGTCAGAAAGCACACAAAACAATTTGTTTATCATGGAAACCCTAATTTGATCTAAAAGAAAAATGCACCATAAATATTAATAGTTAAAAAGAAGTCTTTTGCCCTTGAAGTGGTTTTTGTAGGTGTGAAACAAATAGAATTTGCATCTATCAATAAAGACTGTGATACTTGAAAAAAAAAATCTTACGGAATCAACCAGCTATATAAATGCATCAACCTGTCAGTAATTGGATTAAGGTCCAGAGAAGTAATTTTTCAGTCCAGCCCACACACATACACACACACACACACACACACACACACACAAACACAAGCAGAGAGAGAGAAAAAAAAAAGAATGCTGATTGACTAGAATTCAAAAGGTTAAAAAATGGAGCACAAAGTCAGCATAAGTCACACACAGTAACAAATCTGGTTGTTTGTGATTTATTTACAGTATTTCCTAGGTTATTAACGGAACCTTAATTACAAATTAAAACCACAATGTTATCAACAAATAGCAATTAACTAACAATAGCATCTGTATAAAAACATCTCTTTGATGTCATAAAATACAAAGTATCTAAAACTTTAATAGTTATCATCAAGCAGAACTTTCCATTAATGTAAAAATAGTTATTAATAAATGTAAAATAATCAGTAGCTACAAGTTGAGAAATATTTAGTTCAACAAAACGTTTGATGTTTTATAAAACCAAAGAGAAAGTATTCAGACCTGGAGTGAATCACGATGCGATACAGCCTCAGTTGTATTTAAAAGTGTAAATTCTGTCTTAAGCTTTTCCACTCCATTTGAGAAAGAGCAATGACAAAATTCCCAAATGTCAACACAGATGGAAGTTGAGAGGAACAGCAATGAAATTTAAAATGCAAAATATAACCCAAAAAAGAATTCTGCCTTACTTCTTAACACTATGGTGACAATCCCCCAAAGGAGGAAATTCCCATTTTCTCCCTGTTTTTACACAGAAATCAGCACTATGAACGACAGATAATGTATTCCAACTAAGACAAGGCATAATATAAAAGCCATTTACACATACAGATATACACAAATGTATAACATGTACTCCTATTCAGAGTTTTAATTTTATTTAACTCGAGTTCTCTTTGTATATATTCCCTGAAATCACTTGAATGTATCATTATTTTAATAGATGTTTCAAAATCTACCTCCCTGTAAGCCAGAAAGGCTTACAAGAAGAGAATGAAGATTTTGGGCCGGGGATTTAGCTCAGTGGCACAAGTGTCTGCTTGGCGAGTGCAAGGTCCTGAGTTTGATCCCAGTACCAAGAAAAAAAAAAATACAGAATGAAGATTTTATCATGTATCAGTCTTTCTCCATTAAAAACCTAAATCCTTCTACATTATATCATTATTACCAAATGGAGACTCAAAGAGCAGTTTCAAGAGCCTAAACTCAGAATGGTATCTCATTCCTAGCCAAAGTCAAACCTAATTCATGATTGTTTGGAAGATAAATTCAGGTCACTTGTTTGACTTTTAAAGTACCATCTTTAAAGGGGAATTTACTTGAATTTCCTTAAATATTTGTTTTGTTTTAAAAGAAGAAATCACTGTATACTATTGGAAATACTGTAGTTCAGGAAAATTCTCTTTATGACTGCAAAAGTTTACATGGAATGTGGAATGTTAAAATTCTACTTATGAAGAAAACAAAGTATGATTTATATTATAGAAAACTAAAACAAGTTTAAAATATGAAATAAAAGCTAAGCATGTCTTTCCCATAGTAATAAAAATGAAATATTTTTGTGAATCGAAGTAATATCAACAAATAAAAGGCAGAGACATCGCAGCATTTTCTGTGCAATATATACAAAAAGAAGACATTCCCAGGAAATCCACATAGAATTTTAACAGTGAAGGTGAGTGAGACAGGAAAGGATAGAAATTACTACTGGCCTGGCTGGAAAAGCATGTAGGGCCTGAGGCAAAAGAAGTTTTTTAAATAGAAGAATGTTCTGAAATAGAAAGCATGTTAAACAGAATTGCCCGAGGACTGTTAGGAAATGAAAAATTACACTAACTGCATTGGGAACAGCAACCTGATAAAAGCACAATGCACAAATTACAATCTTCTTCATGAGTAGTATTAGACACGAGAAAGGTTAAGCTGTATATGCAAGGCTTTGCCCACCACAGGCCACTACATGATAGAAGAATTACTCTCAAGTGCTCATAGGGACCTTCCAACAACTATAGTAATAAATATTTCTAGATTTCTAATATTACAGAACAAGCTGAACCAGCCCCCCAGTCAATATATATTTAAAAAACACCCCTTGAGTGTAAACCTCTATTCTAAGCTCTACAAAATACAACAGAAGACAATATTCTGTTCCCTAAGTATATTTTTCTCTTCTTAAATTCAAGACACACGTCCAGCATCCCAGGTTGCTCAGTGAGTCAGCATACACTGGGCAGCTGTGTTATGGAAAACACAATATTGAAGAGAATGGGAAATAGCATTCCAGGAAGAACTCGATTGATTGCTTACGAAAACAAATACTTTTGTGAACAGCAGTATTTTTACTACAATTAGAAGATTAACTATTAAGTACTTAAAGGGAAAAGAAGCAAACTAAATAAAGAGTATAAACACTGAAAGAACTACATGAAGGACAGAAAACACAAGGCACGTACGTTCATGCATGCACCCACAATATCATCAGTAGTTTTAAGAGTGACAGAGGAGTAATCTTTCTAAATCTTCTCTATTTCAAGCAGAGATCAACTCTGGAATAATGCAAGTCATAATGAGTCATTGCCCATAAGCAAGATTCTTGGGACAACAAAGTTAGGAACAGCTGTTATTTGGGCAGTGTCCAAGTGAAACTGGCATATCCAAAAGGTCTAGGGCTATTACAGCCAAGGACAGTCCCCTGACCTCAGTTGCTTTATCAAGAAGTAAATTTTAGTGGATGTGATGACACATCCCTATAAGACCAGCACTCTGGGAGACTGAGGCAAGTGGATCACAAGTTCAAGCCCAGTCTGGGCAACTTGACAACTTAGCAAGAACCTGTCTCGATTTTTTTTTAAGGACTGGGAATACAGCACAGAATGAGGGCCCTAGGTTTGATCTACAGTAGGGAAAATAAAAAGCAAATCTTTGTCATACTCATGTTTTTGTTCTGTGTTGTGTTTTTGCTTGATGGGATAGATGTGACATAAAATCTGACATAAGTCACATAAAAGAAAGAGAGAATTAATTATGCTAAGGAAAATGGTAATATACTCAACCCCTGCATACATTTAAGATATCATTCACTTATTTCTCTTGAAGTATTAAAAAAAAATTAACAATAACTAGGGAGTCCCCTTCCTAGGAAAAGTTGGAGTTTCTACAAGGCTAATACCCTCTGTTATGAACACAGAGCCAACTAAACTTTTCTCCAAACTTAACCTTCTCCTTTAGTCTCTTACTCTAAAAGCTGTTACTTTAAAAGCTGTTTTTTTCAAAAGTCTAATCTTACTCTACAATACACAAAACACAATCTTCTGCATGTGCAGTATTAAACATGAGAAAGGTTAAGCTCTATGTGCAAGGTTTTGCCTGCCACAGCAAAACTCTTACTCTAAAAGCTTTTCTTTCAAAAGTATAATCTAAACAGTCACTGAATAATATGGTAGGTGCTGCTACACATTGTTGTTGAGTACTTTAAGTAAGGCTGGTTCCAAACGTTCACTAAGTGTAACATATACATCAGATTTCTAAGACTCAATTTAAAAAAACTTAAACGTCTAATCAGATTTTTAAAGTTACACATTGAAATAGTGCTTTGAATACAATGGATTAAATAATATACACTATAAAAATTTATGTTTCTTTTTATATTTTTATGTAGTGTGGGGAGCCACATAAAAGGTCACCTTGGGCATGTGGGACGCAGCAACTGTAGGCCGGACGGAGTGTAAGCGAGGCCTTGGGGAAGGAGCAAAGCCTGAGCTAGATTACCCCTCCCATCGAGTAAGCCAAGATGGCGACCATATCCTGCTTCCGCATATTACACAACCCCACCCCAGATGATGTATCGCTGATGCTG
>RJWM01051060.1:0-10503 GCA_004363535.1 Dasyprocta punctata
GGGGCATCTAAGGAAGTAATCAAGGATTGTGAGTATACAAAGATCAAATGTGAAAGAAAAAGAACTCACGAGTTTTGAAAATGCTGGAATATGGGAAGATATACAATAAATATAAAAGAATAAATGGGTCTTGGTGTGTTTGCATTACAAAATACAATGAATGAGTTCAAAATGGGTTGATACAGAAGCGTAAAAAATCATACAATTTCCCTCAACAAAACTATCTTAATATAGCAAAATATAGGCAAGAGAATGGTGAAAATATCCCCTTACTCTCTCCATAGAAAATAACTTTAATGGCCAGGTAATGTATAATCAGTCAATAAATTATCTTTTTTCAAGTAAAGAAATATAAACCATAATGAGATTATAAAAATTACAATTATGAGCCGGGCGTGGTAGCGCTCGCCTTTAATCCCAGCACTCGGGAGGCTGCGGTAGGAGGAGCGTTGTGAGTTCGAGGCCGGCCTGGGCTACAACGCAAGCGCAAGGCCGGCCTGAGCTACACAGTGCGACCCTGCCTCAAAAAACCAGGGCTGGGAGTTTGTCTCACTGGCTTAAGCGCCTGCCCTGGCCCGCACGAGGTTGTGAGTTCAATCCCCAGTACCGCAAAAAAAAAAAAAAAAAAAAAAAAAAAAAAAAAAAAAATTACAATTATATGCTATACACATAAAATTCATGAATATCAAGATGAATGAAATGCCATAAACATAAGGTATATGTTTTACTCTTTGATTTATACAAAGGCAAAACATAGAAAATGGATGTAGGATCATCTAGAAATCAGAGTGATTATTACAGTTCGTAATAATAGGGACCAAAACAAAGAATACAGAATTCAGGTACTTGTAGAAGATTAGAAGGAAAGGAGATGAGAGTAGACAGTGCAGATGGGTTCGGGGAGAGACACGTGTGGGAATACTGCCTGTGATGCGCTCCTGGATTTGGTATATCTATAATGTATCTCAAATCCCGGTATTTTGAGAATCCTATGATCTTGGGCTTCTGTTAAGCTGCTAGTGTCGTCACACTTTCATACCAGTCTACCATACTCTTCCTGATCATACTGACACACTGTTTCTATGTGTCGCTGATCATTCCTTACACACTTGGTCACACTCCCACCATTTCCCAAACAGAACCCAGTCCTCCAGTGATCTTGGGTTTATTCCAGACTTTTTATGTGCTTTCCTTTTGGTATTCATTATGTTCATTCTGATTATTTTCTGTTTCTTTCTGAGTAAATAGCCTGTATCACTTGGTGGTCAGGAACATTCAGTTCAAATCTGGGATATGCCAAGACCTAGCTACCCCTCAAACCCTGCTCAATAGTCCCTCCATACCTGCACCAAGAAATTTGTCTTCATAGGAGAGGTGCTCTGTGGTTGTGTAAGAAATATCCCCTGTTTTGTAGTGTTGAGTGTTGGACAATAGTTCATCTTCATCCTGAAGACCATTGTGCGTATTCACCTCTCCTGTGAAAGTAAATAATGATGAAGAGATACGATTCCACTTTGATGTTTATGTATATCTATCTATTTTTAAGCAAATAATTTGAGTCTATTCTTTGACATTTTCTGTGAGCATATGTTGCCTGCATCCTTCTTGATAAATATATGGCCCTTGTTAAAGTAAGGGATTATAAATGTAGAGTGGTGTGATCTCATCAATACATTGCAGATCATCACATCTGCACAGCGTGTCACTGGTGCAGTGACTGCTTGCTTCTGCCTTTCCGCTTAGACTGTTATACTTATTGAGCTGCCTTGTAGTTAGCGCTGCTCATGTGGCTGCACTTCCTACAGGGAAAATATGTGCAAGAGTCATGTGCCACTTCTATGCCATACAAACCTCTGTATCTCTCCATGCATTTTCCCCTTCCACTGACTGGGATGTTGATCAACCAAGGTCTCTTGGAAACTTCTATGTGAATGGCAACATGTTTTAGTCTCAGCCTATGAATTAGTTCATGAAGGATAATTTTTCTATTGCCTTGAATATACACTGAGTTCATACATAGGTAAGAAGTAGATTGTGCGTGTACTACTTATAGTAACTTGACCTCTTCTGATGAAGCCAGGTTGTTTTGTGTTTTTTTTTGTTGTTGTTGTTGTTGTTTTTTGTTTTGTTTTGTTTTGTGTTTTTAAGAGGCACATAATTTCACTGGGTATAAAGTACATGAACAACTATGGTAGATGCTAGTATTGATCTTTTCCTGGCCTATTTTTTTTTTTTTTTTGCTGTGTGTCTGTGTGTGTCTGTATATGTCTCTGTTTTTGTGTGCATGAGCTTTGCATATTTCATAGTTTACAATTTATAACATTTTTGAGTATGTAGCAGTGTTAACGAAGGTGAAAGGAAGACAAACTTACCCTCTATACAAAGGACTATCAAAAACACCAAAACTCTAAATATTTTGGGAAATATCAGAGTATTCTAAAAATATGAGTCATTCTTGAATTTTGGGGTCAGCTCCAGCCTGTCTCACTCCCATCATTTAACAACCAGTCCTCCATTATAGGACTTGCTTCCTGTTCATCTCCAAGGCAACCACTACCATTCAGTTTCCAATTTTTCTGTAAAAAGCCAAATCTTATCTCTTTAATTCACCACTCATGGCTAATTCATCTGTGTGTATCTCTGTGTGTGTGTCCTATTTTTTGTTGCATTTCACATTGGAGTCGTAAAGACTGAAGCAATATGAGTTTTTTACTCCTGAGTAAGTAAATTATTCATGACTTTATGGTCATTGCATCAGAAACCAGAATTAAAACTTGTAAAAAATATTTCTTTCAGTTCTATGAACCACAGTTTCTTCTTCATCAAAAGGAAGAGAGTACTGCTGAAAATCATAGTTTCCTTTACATTCCCAATATCCTTAGGAGGAAGTCAAATGACAGAAAATCCATTCTTAAAAGAAAGAACTGTCTAGACTACATATGCATCAAGAGTGATTCTGCATAGAGACTAATCCCTAAGCCACAGAGATAAAGCCTGCATCCTCTGAACTTTCTCTTCACTCTCAGACTACCTGAGCCCTCGGGAAGGCAAAAATCTCCTTCCCTCATTCAGTCGCTTCTCTCTCTCCTCCACTGCTACACCACAAACTACAAATTCTTTCTTCTCCCTCATGCAAAAGACAATTCCTGATTCCCTCCTTGGAGAATATACTAACATGTACCTCTTGACATCTTTGCAGGTTGAGGTGATATTCTGCTTTCTAGATGTTTTCTCTTTTGTTTGTGCTTCATGATTCCACTCTGTAGAACTGCTGAAATCAGGTAAACTTGTCTCTGATACAGCTCTCACCGAGTTAGTCAAGGATGACAACGAATGAAATTTGTACAGCCAAAACCAAAGAATACCATGGGAAACTATCTGTTCACCTGATCATTGTGGTAAGCAGTGATCCCCTGGACACCAGTGTTTTCATGCTGTCAGTTATCACTAAGGCCTCAGCAGTGTTCTATGACCTGATGATGACATCACTAGACTTCCAGGACCAAGCCAGCATGCACAGCATTGCAGGTCTGCTCATAACCATTGCCCATGTAGAAAGATGCCTTTTACCTAACAGAAATTTTGTCACTGACTTGAATATTCATGTGTTGCTCTTAGTATTCAAACTGTAAATAGACAATATTGAATAAACAAAGGAAATCCTTTGATGTATCCGGGGATACTGCATTAATATATCTGTCCAATGGTGAGGATATAGCAGTACCAGAGAGGCTTAGGCTTAGCACTATGTTTGTCTTATAGAAAATAGTAAATGTTGTATCTTATTAGTTCTCTTTGTATGAATACACATATGAGACACGTAGTGTAATTAGGTGTAGATGTGAGAGTATTTCACAAATCCACATATTGCTAGTAATTATTGGATTTCTCCTGCTATGGGGAACATTCTCTTGTGTCTGCACAAGCACGCCTGTCTCCTCTGACACTCTTCTTCAGTACTTCCCCACTGAGTGGGAGTGGCATAACCCTCAGCTTCACAAAACTGGATCACTGACACAAATTCTACTCTGGTCACTGCTGACAGGCTCACTCTCCATGACTCTGTGTAGCCCCAAGTTTGTCTTTTAGAAACATCTCAACCTCTACACTGAGTTCTGAAACAGCTTTGTTTTACCTCCCCGTGTTTATAGAATATATTTCATTCTTTAGAGCTAATCTGTTTTTAATCTCAACCTTAGTGCTTACCATTAGACCCTGGTCGTGACTTATCCTCCTTCAATCTCTTTTACCCGACAGGCTCTCTGACTTGGTAACCACGTCTGAGGTGTTTCCTATACTGAAGCTATGGTTTCTGCGGTAAAATGTAGTTAGAATTTAGTAGTCTTGAAGGAAGAATTACTTCTGATTGGAGATTTATGGATACTGTAATCAGCCTTTCAGTACAAAATAATTTTTCTTTTTGTCTTTTTGAGACAGAGTCTCACTATGCAGTTCAGGCTGGCCTTGAGATCACTTTATAACTCAAACTGGCCTAGAAATTGCAACAATACCATTATGAGTTGGAGGCTGGCTTGGGCTACAAGGTGAGCAAGGCTGGCCTGGCCTACATAGTGCAACCCTGCCTCAAAAAAAAATAGGGCCAGAAGTTTGGCTCAGTGGCTTAAGTGCTTGCCTGGCAGGCACAAGGTTGTGAGTTCGATCCCCAGTAAAGACATTGCAATGATCCTCCTGCCTCAGCCTCCCAATTGTTGGGATTACAGGCGTGCGCCACCATTCCTGGCTCAAAATAGTTTTTAAAAGTATAGCACATTGTCTAGTAAAATGCATCCCATATCTTCATGGCTAATTGATATGTGCACTAAATGAGAATGCAATTAAAACTGAATTCTTTAGCTTTCATATTAAAAGCTCAGAAACAAAGCAATGAAGTGCTTTTCCTACCACTTATGTCTCATTGGCAGGCATCTGGGAATGATGTTGGATTTCTGAGGTTTTCTATTTCCCAAATTATACCCAAACAGTATTTTCCCCAGAAATTTCTCCCACTCTAATTCCTCTTAGCCAATTAAACTTTGACAAAATTATGTTCTTATATATATATTTTTTGTTATTTAGAAAAACACTGAAGATCTATCTAGTTTCTATATATTTGGTGTTACCACATTTAATCCTATAAAGCAACAACAGCCAGGCATGGTTGCACATGTCTATAATCCCAGCACTCAGGAGTCTGCGAGAGGAGGATTGCTGCAAGTTTGAGGCCAGCCTGGCTAAAACTGAGTCTAAGGCCAGCCTGAACTGCATAATGAAACCCTCTCTTGAAAAGACACACACAAAAAAATTCCTATAAAGCAACAATGAAAGATATTTTCCAAATGAGAGAAAGGATACTCAATGTAGCTATGTAAATTACAAATAGAAAAATCTTGATCCTCAAAGATGTTGACTAATGTCCTTAAAGTCATGCATAGCTAGAAAATAAATCTCATCATTCCGGCTGTATAGTCAGAGCTCCACTTATCATGCTCTATTAGTTCCTACAGCCTAGAGAACTCCAGGCCTACAGTACTTTACTGCAAGTATGATAAGGCATACTTGTGTTTTTGGAGATGTTTTTTGCAATTAAAAATGAGATCCAAGACATAAGCAATTCACGTGCGAGTAGTGCAGAGTTAGGTTGACATAATTATGAAAATGAAAGGTATGGCAAACTTGACTTGAACGTTCCAGGTTGATTCATAAGGAGTGAACCCATAGGCCCCTCCCTCCCATCCAAAGGCATTGTGCACCCACTGCCCAAAATATCCATATTGAAAAGAGACACAGACACCAATGAGCAGTGGGGACTGGGACTGTGTCTGTGGGTGGTAAAGAGAAATTTTCTCGTTATGTCTCTCCAGACAGACTGCCCCTCCCCACGCCATGTCAGGGGTGGACAGAGAAGGGGAGGAAGACTTCTCAGAAACAAACCAAATCATTTTTGTACTGATGGGGAAGCAAGGAAGGTACAATTTCAATCAAATTTGTGTTTTCAACTGAAAGAATTTTAATGACTCAATGTGACCAGAAAGTGATGAGATCTGTCAAATGTGTTAAGGTGGACCAGTGATGGGATAAAAATGAATGATTCTGCATTTGTACTCCTTAATAGGGTGGGTTAGACTATACCGAGGTAACAAATATCAATGGGTGAATAAAATAAAAGTTTTCCATTTAACAAAATCTGATATGGGCTAGGTCATTGGTACTCAAAATTTTGTTATGCCAGAATCCCCCATTGGTCCTGTTTAAATACAGATTCCTGAGCCTCATTCAGGAAACCCTGAGTCTATGAGTCTGGAGCACAAGCTTCTTTTTTTTCTGCTGAGCACTCAGGTGTTGCTGCTGTGAGGTCCAAGAGCTCCACTCTGAGTCGATCAATCCCATAGCAGCTCTCCTTAAAGTGGCCACTCAGGCTGCTCCATATTGTAGCCATAGACTCAGGATAAGGAAGGAAAAAACAGAAAAAACATTCTGCCTTTTAACTGTTTTGGTTCATAAGTAATACACTTCACTTAAGGTGATAGTCCCCTGGCCAGAATTAGCCACCCAAGTCCAACTCAACTGCAATGCAGGGACTATGTAGTAAGTACCCACTTCTCTATCATTTACCCTTAAAAAAGGCTGTTCACCAGTGAAAAATCCCAACAAACATAAACATGCTCTTAGACTCTTGCCTTTTGCTTTTCCTTTCTTCTTGATTATTATAAGAGGTCAGTTTGGGATTCTTCTTACATGTGAAAGATTCATGCAGCATTCCAATTGCAAAGATATGAATTAAGCCCTGAATCTATTGGAAATATTTGAAAGTTTGTGGGCCTATGGTGTGAACTGTTAAAAGTTTACAGCACATGGAAGAAGAAAGGATGAGACTATGGCTTTATCCAGGATAGAGGTTGCTGTTATTATCTGTCCTGATAATGGTTCCATACTTGTGCTGGATGGTTTGTTATGGTGGTGGGCAGGACAGAATGGGGACTGTCTCACAATGGAAAGGGATTATGAAATATTGCATGGGAAAAGTCCTGTTGGTAGATGTTGTGTGTGTGTATGTGTGTGTGTAGAGGGTGGGGGGAGGAGAGAAGAGAGGAGAGAAAAGAGAAGAGAAGAGAGAATGAGAATGAATGCTGAAGTCCAGCCAAAATGTACCCTTCGGATCTAGACAGGATATATTTGTTGTATTCATCTCTTGGTATATGGATAATTTGACACCAATAGACATTTCTTAAGTTTCTCTGAGTCAAACTGAAATTTTAAAGGCTCATTCTCACAACAGAAGATCCTTTCTTCTTGATTATTATAAGAGGTCGGTTTGGGATTCTTCTTGCACATGTAGTTCAAAACATCTGGAATAGCCACACTATAGTTGGGAGTAGATTATGAAAGGACAAATTGAGAACAAAAAGAACTAAAAAGAGACCACTTTTAGGAGTAAACCCTTAACTTCTAAAATGTTTTGATATTTAACTTTTTAATAAAAGATCTTTAGGTATTTTGTGTTACACATTACATAATCATACCTAAGGAAAATCAAAGGAAAAAGAATGGAAAATGAAAAGTGGAGATCTCCATTTCTTAAAAATCATATTTACCAGAAGAAATTGCTTTTCACATGTTAGTATATATTAAAAAATGTTCTTTTTATGTTTATGTAAATATATATACATATGTATATATATTTAGACATATACAGATTTTATCAAAGCAAGACATTATTATTATATGTAGTTCTACAGTAGACATTTTTGTAGTTAGAAACACACAAATAGAATTATAAATTCTATGTGAATACTTTACACTGACATATATTTTTCTTCTTAGGATGTCTCCAACCACAGTATTTCATCCTTTTCAATGATTTCATGTTTATTAAATTGATGTACCAGGATGCTTTAAGCCATTCTTGTTTTGAAGAATTTAACTCTTTGGTGTTTTTACAAACAGAGCTGCAAAGAACATCTGTGTACCTATTCTTATGTGTCTTTAACTTTTGTTTCTTGAAATAGATGCCTAGAAACAAGATAATTATATTAAAGAGCATGCTCAACTTAAACTTTACTAGACATTGTGCCATCGCTCTTTAAGAATAATGACTATGAAAATTCTACTTTTTTTTTGGAAAGAGTCTCCATGTAGTGCACACTGGTTTTAAACTTGTTTATGTAGCCCAGGCTGGCCTCAAACTCACAGCAATCCTCCTTCCTCAGTCTCCTGCTTCTGGGTTACAGGGGTGCACCATGCCTGGCTAAAATTCTACTTTTAATCAAAAAGTAGATTGTTTAGAAGTGAGTAGGATATATCAAAAATAATACATTTTGCATTTTTTAACAAGTATGTTGAATTTCTCTGTCTCGTATTTGACAGCAGGAAGCTTGAATCAGTCTAACTTTCTTTTTTTTTCTATTTAAGAGAAAAAAAAAAAACACAGAAAAGAAAGGCAAAAAGCGAAAGAGATAAACTACAACAGCAAATCCAAAACAGTAACATTATAGGCTTACAAAACAAGATGATAGGAACTTGACAGTGGTTGCAATATTGCATATCGTTACCTTCAAAACGGCTGTTTAGATGAACATATATAGACCTGTAAAATTGATCTAATCATGTGTTAACTGTTCTTTCTCAATAACTAATGCATTCAGCAGTATAGTCATTTTAGCTATCTTACATATATGTATATAGATTTATGTCTTTTTCCTTTTCCCTTCCTTCTTTTCTCCTTTCCCCTTTCCCAATTACTTTTGCTCTTTGAGCAGTTTCTTACCCTTACACAGTATTTATTATAGATTTTGGGTCTAATTTACTCTTTCAGTTTCTTACACTAGGGAGACAATATGGTATTTACACATGTGAGTTTGATTTATCTCACTTATGAGTATGGTCTCAAGTCGTGTCCATTTCCTTATAAAAGTCTCGATGCAGTCTTTCTTGATAGCTGAGTAGTACTCCATTGTATAAAAACACCACATCTTTTTTATCCATTCCTTGACTGATGGGCATTTGGGTTGTTTCCAAGATTTGGCTATTACAAATTGTGCTGCTATAAACATGGGTGCACAAATATCACTGTGATATGATGTTTTCAGTTCTTCTGGGAAAATGCCCAGAAGTGGGATAGCTGGGTTGAATGGGATCTCTAATCCTAGCTTCTTGAGGAATTGCCACATTGATTTCCACAGTGGTTGCACCAGTCTACACTCCCACCAACAGTGAAGAAGAGTTCCTTTTTCCCCACAGTCCCTCCAGTGTTTGTTATTGGTTGACATTTTTATCTTGGCCATTCTTTCTGGAGTGAGATGGAATCTCAGTGTTGTTTTAGTTTGCATTTCCTGAATGACCATTGATGTTGAACATTTTTTCATATGTTTATTGGCCATTTGTATTTCTTTCTCTGAGAAGTGTGTATTCATCTCAGATGCCCATTTGTGGATTGGGTCTTTGAATATTAGGTACCTAATTTTTAAAAATTCTTTATATGTTTTAGATAGAAGTCTTTGTCTGATGGACAATTGGTTAGGATATTTTCCCAGTTCGTGGGTTTTCTTTTCACTCGGTTGGAGATTTCCTTTGACATGAAAAAACTTTTTAGTAAGACAAGGTCCCAGGTGTTGATTCTTGGAAATATTTCCCGTGCAGTTTGATTTTTGTTCATGAACTCTCTGCCTACTCCTATGTCATCAAGATTTTTATCTACTTTCTGTTTCAGAAAATTTAGTGTCGCTGTTTTAATATTCAGATCTTTGATCCATTCTGACTTTATTTTAACGCATGGTGATAGACATGGATCTAGTTTTAGTTTATGGCATATGGAAAGCCAGTTTTTCCAGCACCATTTGTTAAAGAGGCTATCTTTCTTCCAATGTATATGTTTGGCCCCTTTGTCAAAGATGAGGTGGATAAGTGTGTTTGTAGTTGTGGCTGTATCTTCTAATCTATTCCACTGATATTCAGGTCTGTTTTTATTCCAGTACCATGCTGATTTTATCACAGTACCTTTGTAATATAGTTTCAAGTAGGGGATTGTGATGCCTCCTGCCTGACCTTTGTTCCCCAGAATTACCTTTGCTATTCCAGGTCTCTTCTGGTTCCAGATGAATTTCAAGAATGATTTCTCTAGCTCTGTGAAGTATGCAAGCAGTATTTTGATTGGGATTGCATTAAATCTGCATAATAATTTTGGGAGAATGTCATTTTCATGGTGTTTCTTCTGCCTATCCATGAACAGGTCATATCTTTCTATTTCCTGAAATCCTCTTCGATTTCCTTTTTCAGAGTAATGTAATTTTCACTGTATAGATCTTTTACTAGCTTTGTTAGATTGATTCCTAAGTATTTCACCTTTTTGGATGCTGTAGTGAAGGGTGTGGTGTCCCTTATTTCTCTCTCAGTGTGTTTGTTGTTTGTGTGCAAGAATGCTATTGATTTTTGAGTGTTGACCTTGTATCCAGCAACATTATTGAATTTGGTTATTGCATCTAGAAGTCTTTCAATGGATTTTTGGGG
>RJWM01051061.1:0-10556 GCA_004363535.1 Dasyprocta punctata
TTCCAGTTTGGTGTTCCAGGAGGGTTGGGAGGGCATCTACTGCTGGGGGCATCTACCTTTCTTTTCCTCTGAAAGTAGTGAGAGGCAGTTCCCGAGATTTTTCACTGCTAAGACCTGCACTCCCCCTTTCTCATCTGAAGGTGATGCAAATCAGGGTGAAAGAGGGAAGCAGGACAGCAAGAAGAAGCAGAGGGAGCTCTCTCAGGTATAGAAACTTGCATTAAAGGAACCTGATGGAAATAATGATGATTTTCATTTCCTATTCTTTGTTAAACTACAGGTTGCCAGGAAAGCATTGTCACACGTTTGCACGCAGGTTATGTTTCCCAAAACCTGAGCCACTAGAGCTCGTTAACAGTGGGAAATGTGAAACAAAGGCTTGAACCTCACTGGTGTGGTGTTATTACTATCAGCGGGTAAATTTCTTTACTTGATGTGGTTCCATTGGAACTGCCTAAAACGAATCCAGTCGTGGGTTCACTCATGGTTAGCGAAAAATCTTCCCCTTTTATGTCTTATTTTGTATGGAGAAGTATGATGGCTATGTGGGAAAAAACAAAAGGTATTTTTATTAAGTCCCAGTGATCGGTGATGGCAAAGCTTCCAAAATGACCCTGGACAAGTCATTGTGAACCAGTATCTTTCACTTTTGTAGTATGCTTTGGGAAGTTGTGACACCAGGGCTGAAGTAGTGCTTTCTGAGTAATTAGACTTTACTTAGAAGTATTATCCAGCGCAATCAGAAAGAGCATTGCAGTTCATCCTCCCCCAATATTGTCTTCATTAACTGAACGTTTTCCCCAAATCTCACAGGTGTTCAGTCTTTGATTTCTTGCTTGGGAGTTTTACTGAGCATCTTCTATTTGTCAATGAATGAATAAATGAGATTAACTTGAAAATGAAAACTCTGGGCAAATGTAGCTTGGGTGCCTTGACTTACAATTTACAACAATAAGCTCAAAGAATGGGATATTATCAGTATTATGTAATAAGCCTCTACCAACCTGTAAGTTGAGGGTAAAAGATGTAGCCAGACACTTACGCTTTGAACCTGGATCTGGAGTTCAGAGTGTTAGACGGTGTCTGAACATCGGGTCTAGAAATGTTGTGCTGACAAAGACATCTTGTTGTTCTTAGTCTATTTTCTCTGTTTTCCAGGTAAAATAGATCCTTGCTAAATACTCTTTGTGGGACAAACTGAGAGAGGAGAATTGTCCTTTGGGCTGCATTGAGCTCAAGGTGGCTCTTTGCACCCATGCCCCATTCTGAGAGATGTGAGCACTGTCAAAGTGTGTACCACGTGCTGACCTTGCAAGTCTCTCTCTCTCTCTGTCTCTCTGTCTCTCTCTCTTTATCTCTATCTCTATTTATATTGGAGAGCAAGTGGGTCTTGCTACTTTCCATAGGATGTAGCCCCAATGCAGCTTGAGAGGAAAAGGAGTTTTAAGCATGTGGCTTGTTTCTCCCAAGTAGGCCTGTTCATATCGCCTCCCTTGGAATAAGAGGGGGTTTTTTGCTGGGGGAGAAACAGGACTGAAGCAAAGCTCTAGTTTCTCCTAAGTTATAGCAAAGGCCTCTGTTCTGAGTCAGTGAGTGGAAGAGGGGAACACAGGAAGCCGAACTCTGTCACGAAAGAGCCCCAAAAAAGGGACCTAAAATATGTTTTTTTTTTTTCAAAGGGAGAAGCATGAATAAAATGATGGGGAAGACAGAAAATAGAACAGAAAAAGAAAGAGGAAGTAGAATCCAAGGAGGAAAAAATGATAAACCATGACTTTATTGAAGTGTGAAATGAAGGTTGATTTGCACCCACCCTAACCTGGTCTAGCTGCTCGCTCGCCTACGCTGCCACTCAAAGACGCACGGCTCATGTCACCCATTGGTCCCTGAACCTTTAGGATGGAGGTAAGCTTCACCTGGGTGCACCCAGGTATTGGTTGTCTTCGGCTCCTCCTCTGCATGCATCCAGGTGTTTTGAACATAAAAGGATTTCGATGGAATTAAATAACCCATAACTTAAAGGTCAGGTCTATGTTTGCAAAGTTAAGAGTTTGAAGAAGAGAGACTTGTAGAATCAGAATTGAATAGTCTAAATGAATAAGATTTAAACCTTTGGGCCAGTAGTATTTTGGGTTCAAGATTTTGACTGCAGGTGGGATGTAAGGCTGTGGAACAAGGGGTGCAGGAGTGCAGTGATGCTATCTGCCCTCATGGGCTCATGGGCCAACTCTTTCTCTTGTCAACATAGACCCTGCACAAGTGAGCTTCATGCTACTGATTCTTTACTTGCAAAGGGGACACTGTCCATGATGAAATCACCTTCACCCAGTGCAAAGTTGTGTCATAGAACATTGCCGAGTACCCCCTCTCTCCACCCCCAAGTCCCAGATGGCTCAAAAGCCTGCTTAACACAGACTTCATTCTGGAAAGAAAGACTTAATTCTGGCTACTCCACTCCAGAATCCCAAAGGAGTTTGACTGGATGGCCATTAAGCATGTGTTTGGGGGTTTCACTTTATAAGTGAGATAACTCACAGAAAATATGGAAGGAATATCATTTATTATAGGATTTTCCCAACTCTTTTTTCAGTACCTCGATCCCTGAGCTGATGTGGCCAAGGTCAACTCATGAACCATGTTAGAGTAATCAACTGTTCCTTTTATGCTATCAGTTGTTGCAGGATGTCTAGTCGTACTCAGTCTCCGCCAGGCACTCCGGTGGTTCCTGAGAGTTATTTATTGAACACTCATGAGCCCGTTAGCTTGAGTAAGGGTGTCTGCCCTTTTCCTTCTCTCTGTTCTGACCTCTGTCAGTTATGCCTTTTGCCAGAATCACAATCCGATTATAACTAGCACTCTGGGGACACTCCATATATATTAAAGGTTCATGGAAACTCGATCTTTGACCTGTTCTTACAAGTGGGCAATGACAAGCACAGCAGGACACCAAGATCTCCCTCACTTAAATGAGGAATATTATAAGAGTTAGTACATTCCTAGTAAGGGCAGGAAGAGATATCATTGGCCAGCACTTGATTAATTTAAAAGGGTAGAGACAGACTCAATAATTAGAGCCTATTTCACATAACAGTGTCATTTTAGTAAATAAAGGTTAACAATTATGAAGGGGTTTTTGTCTCCTTAATTTAAGAGGAAACTCTTTTCTGGCTGAGACAGATCATCATAGATTTTCTTTCATAAGGAGCTGCACTGGGTGCCGTCGTATCAAACGCCTGGGGTGCGTCATGTGTCCATGCAGGCTCACGTACCCTTGCTTTGTGTACCTTCTGCAGGGCCTCAGCCTCATTGCTTTCTGCTTTCTGAAAACCTCCTCTCAGCACTGGCTAACACCTGACATTAGTGGAGGCAATATTCCGTGCCTCCCCTCAAGGCCACCTGCAGTTCCATTTCCTACGCGCCTGCAAGGTGACCTCCCTTGTCTCTGAATTCCACAAATGAAAGACACTTTCCAAAACCAGCCCTAAAAAGTGACTCTGGGCGCCCTCTGCTGCCTATTGTGAGTTCCTCGGCTATGTTCTATCCCATGCATGCAAAGCATGCAGTAAGTCAGCCAGGAAAGACTGCAAACACACACATACAGTCAGTGGGCAGGCAATATGGACATGCAGTGTGAAACACAAACTCTGACATCCAACTGCCTGTTTTCAAATACTGTTCTCTCCCACTCCCTCATATTAGGACCCCACCCCAGGCAATATCTTCGCCTTTTTGCACTTCAGTTTCTTCATGTGTGAAATGGAATAATTGTACCCCGTGAAATTTCCTGAGGATTCAGTGAGGTAATGTATGCAAACTGCTTTGCATAGTTCCTGGAAAATGCTAAGTCTTATTATATGCTAGATTTTTTTCTCTTCTTTCATGAACCGTAGCATAAGTAGCCCTATTATTGTTGAATTCCCTGTCACCTGAGCACCAATATATCAAAGAAATAATCCTGCTAAACTATATTGGAAATGGCATTTTCTATGCTCTCTACAGTTTATACAGAGGTAGTTCCTATGGTCCCAAATCCTCATGTTGAGTCACTTTATCCTTTCCTGGCTTCTCAGCAGGTGACATTTGTGTACATTGTCTTTGGACATGCATGTGGCCATCTTGTCACCAGCTATAACTGAAATATACCTCTCACACTACCCGGCATCAGTTCAACAATCTCCAGTTATGAAACTGAAGGTCACCTTCATCCTCTGGGGCCTCGATGGCTACAAAATGTGCCCCTTGTCACCCAGTGGGGTACACAAGTAGGAGTCTATGTGGCTTAGTTGCCGGGAATGTGACTGACAATCCTGGAGCCAAAGTCAAGTAGAGTTGTAGGACGGTCACCACACAGGACTAAGCCTTGCTTTGTGGGTCTGTTTGTAATTCAACAGGACCGTCTTGCTGAGAATGAGGGAGATTTGAGGGATTAAGGACAAGGTGACTCTAGACTCTTCTGGGTGAGCAGCCTGGCCTGATTTGGGGCAGGAAAAAGGAATCAGGGAAGATGAAGGATTTACAGAGCATCACTATAATCCGGCAATGTATTTCCAGGCAGCCTGCAGCTTACGGGCTGTGATGCTGCGGTGCCTGGCAGGCAGGCTCCAAGGCCTTCGGTCCTTCTCCTCCTAAAGCCTGATTAAATGCGGCGTCCTCTCCCTGTCACATGGCGGCCAGCTTTGGAGTGCCGCAACAACAAGGTCACCATGAACAGGCAAGCGTGTGGTGCTTCTGTTTCCCTCGGGGCCTTCTTTCTCCCACCCTATCTTTAATCTCCGCGATAATGTTGTTTCTGAGGACCCCCGGGGGCCGCAGCCTCTCAGGTCAGCTGGCCAGACAGGAGGGAGGGAGCTGGGGGCTGCTTTCCTCTTTGATCGGCAGCTTGGAAACTTCAGCGGGAACCCTTGTGCTGACCCCCACGTCTCCCCACTACTCCCATTTCACTTCTTCCTCAGATGAGCTGAGTGCTTCAAAATATTGGGGAGACCCAGGGATTCACAACTGCAAGACAGAAGGGCTCCAGGCCAGTGCAGGAAGACGCTCGCCGACACACAGAACCACGCACCTCCCTACACCACGGCTCTGTCACGTGTGAAACAGGAAGCAACCGGTTTATGAGACACAGTGAAGAACTTAACACGTATCTTTACTCTATTAACTAAAATCTGCCTCAATTCACTCATTTAAAAAATATCAAGGCACTATTATATGTATAATATTATGCTTCATAGGCATTTGGGGGCCAATAATAAAAATGATGAATATTCTTTGGGAGAGACTAGATATACTTAGGAAGAAAAAGGCAATGTATCTTGTGTGTCAAAATGAGTAACACAGACCACCGTTTCTGGTCTCATCATGTGTGTATGTGTGTGTATTCCATGTGCATATACAGTCTATTTGTTATACATGCCACTGATACAACTAATATCCTGGATTTAGCACTAATTCCAATTACAGCCCTGTGGTCACCTGCCCAGATAGCCATTTAATATCTGCTCTTCTTACAGAAGGAAGCTCCATGAGAACTGAGGGCATTTTTTAATTCCCTTGTCTTGACTCCCATGTTAATGAGCAACATATTTCAATCAGAATTGCACCAAAAGCAGTCAAGTTTGTGAAGATACTTGTTGAGTTAGTCATTTAACCCAATTTAATTTCTTGATTTACTGTCTATGCAATACAGTCAAACCTTTCTCTTTTTCAAAATATCACATCATTTTTACTTTTCTAAAGTCATTTGCACCAGGATCAATTTTCTGATTATTTGATTCATAACAGATTCTATGCATATACATTTTTTATGATCATAGTTTTTGCCACTATATCTTAATGGGTTTTATCTGCTGACCTTAATTTCCTCAAGTCAAACTTGTAGGTAACTTGTTATGAGAGAAATATGAACTCTGGGCTATTCTAGTTCAGTCTTGAGCAGCTTTGCCATATGTACCCGTAGTTTACATAGACTTCTTTGTTGTTTATACACATTTGAAAGCAATGTGTAGATCTATTTTTCATTGTCCTTAAATCATAGTACCCTGGGACCCCCTAATTCAAAGAATGCAGTGGAAAGCCTGGGGTTGGCTCGAGGCAACAGCGGAGTGAGGACACGTGAATGGGGACAGAAGGCAGGGCTGCAGACCTGGGCAGCGGATGTCAGCGTGACTCCCCGAAAGGCCTGCTGACACCAGTGCTGCCATGGCAGCAGATCCTAGCTCAGGGCCACTTTCCACTCCTCCCCCTCCTCACAACTGAAACCAGGGAGGACAAGAGTGGGCGTGAACCTCAGCTTCCCATCCATGGGAAGTGTCCCAGGCTTTCTCTTACAGCAGCCCTTCCTAAAGTGCATTGCCCAGACTAGCAACAGCGCAACAGCATCTGAGACTTTATTAGCAATGCAAATCCATGGGCCCTCGCCCAGATGTACAGAATCAGGCAGTCTGGAGCTGGGGCCCAGAACTGTGTACTTAACAAACTTTCCAGGTGACTCTGATGCATGCTAAAATTTAAGAACCACAGATTCATGTGCAGCTAACACATTGGACATGAAATGGGACAGGAGGAAAATATCCAGAAAGATCACACATTTACCTCAAAGAAATCAAAGACTAAAACACCCTTCAGATAAGATCAAGTCTCTCTTGATCCTTGTTCTCAGGTTCTCAATATAACCAGAGTCCATAAGAAATTTTAGTCTACTTGTGAAGATAGAGAAATCTATGAATTTGCCTACCTTGCCTGTACCAGGTAAATCTTTACCTCCCCACTGTCATTTGCCAGTAACATTTATTATGATTTGATTAAAAATTTGTTCTTTCCTTGGGTCATCCTCAACAAAACTGTCAACCACAACTGCCCAGGACTGGTTTTCAGGAGGACTCTGATCACTCTGTAATGAAGCCACAGGCAAATAAGTAGACCAAAAGGTCCTTGAGTTCAGCATGGTAGACTAAAAACACTCTGCTTGGGGAAGAGGAACTTGTCTGTCACTTCCCTGTGACATCTTAAGAACCTCTCATAGTGCCCTGTCCTTTAAGGATTTAAATAGCTTGGGAATGTTTCATGTAAAGCTGACACAAGTTGGATCTTGACAAACAGGCAGAGAAGGATGGGTGAAGCAAGAGTGACAGCATTTTAAGCAGTAGAAAAAGGAGACCCGTGAACTGGATGTTAAGTTTGGGGTCAGGTCTAAACACGGTGCTGGGTATTGAGTAGCTCAGTTCTCCTGTAACCCCTCTAACTTGGATGGCTTGTCAACAACAGGAATTTGTTGTTCACAGTTCTGAAAGCTGTGAGGTCCAGCAATAAAGTGAAAGCAGATTTGATCCAGTCAGGGCCCGCCTTCTGGTTCACATCACCATTTGGCTGGGTCCTCACATGGCAGAGTGGCAAGCAAGTTCTCTCGGGTTTCTTTTACGGAGGACTCAATCCCATTCGCATATTCTCCACCACTCCCCCAAGGCTCTACTTCCTAACATCATGTCACAGCTTAAAATCTCAACGTATGAATTTAAAATGGAGGGGGGCATTCAGACCACACCCCTGAGCGAATGGCACTGGAGACAAGTGTGTCCATGGACATCATAACAAACATCATCATTGCAGAATATATGCAAATGAGGTAATATATTAAGAAGTCTCAATTTCCTCATACATTTTTCTACTGGGAAAACTGTGGAGGCCAGAATAGACATACCATAAGCCAAATGAAGAACAGAAAACAGGTAGTGACAACCGTTATGGTTTGTGTCTGGATGTCCCCGCAAAGCCTCATGCAGTCAGGGGGCGGGCTTCTAGAATTTGTGATTGATTCATGGTCCAAGGCTGAGATTATGAGTGTGAGTGTTACAACCGCCCTGGGGTGAATAGCCTATATACAACATAAGGGACACAGTCTTCTGTCCACACTCCTTCCTTTTTGCTCTTGTTGCTTTTGCTGTTTTCCACCACCCTGAACTGTTCCCTCTGCCATGAGCCACCCTGCCTTAGACCCAGCAGACTGTGGACTGAAACTTCCACAAACTGTGAGCTAAATAAAACTTTCCTGCTCTAATTTTAGGCATCAGGTATTTTGTCTCAGCAATGAGAGAAAAATAACTAAGACAACAAGCATATAAATGCTTTGGTAAGCCGAGCGTGGTGGTGCACGCCTTTAATCCCAGCACTCGGGAAGCTGAGGTAGGAGGAGCGCTGAGTTTGAGGCCGGCTTGGGTGACAACGTGAGCGCAAGGCCGGCCTGAGCCTGAGCTACACAGCGCAACCCTGCCTCAAAAAACCAGGGCCGGGAGTTTGGCTCAGTGGCTTAAGTGCCTGTCTGACAGGCGCAAGGTTGTGAGTTCAATCCCTGGTGCCACAAAAATAAATAAATAAATAAATAAATAAATAAATAAATGCATGCTTTGGTAGGTGAAGTATAGAGGCATGTGGCTGATTCACCTAGCTGGGACTTGGGGTCAGTGAGTCCTTTTGCAGATAAAAAGATGTATACACTGTGACCTGAAAGATGAGTAAGAGCGAGCCAGCCAGGGGAAGAAGGGTGGAGGGACACGGGGTGGGGCTGGATGTGCCAATGTAGGCCAGCGGACAAAGGGCTAAGCCATGCTAAGTCTGAGCTTTATCCAAAGGGATGTGAGGAATCCTCACGAGGTTTTAAACAGGGGAAAGGACAAACTTTCAATGATTTCACTCTGGCCGCAGCACAGAGGGGAGCTGTGAGACAGATGCCTGATGGTGGTGGCCTTAATCAGCAAGTAATAATGGGAAAGATAAAGTTCAAGGAGCACGCTGGAAAAAACAATGACAGTTTAAAATACGTGCATAAATTCACTGACAGTGCCATCACTGAAAGATGGGATGTATGATCCCTTCCTTTGAATCTGGGTGAGCAGATGACTCTAGTGGAAGAGATGTTTTGTGACTTCAGAGGCCAGGTTATATAAGTGTCAACAGCTTTTATCTGGTCCTGGTAGGACAGACACTCCTAAAATCAGCCACCATGGTGTAAGGAAGCTATGTGTAGGTGTTCCAGTCAGTCCCAGCTCAGGTCTTGGCACCAACTGTTACAAATGTTAAGTGAGGAAGCCTTTGAGTTGATTTGGGTCCCAACCATGATTGGCCAATGACTTCATCCACATTCGATCTTGAGAAAGGATTACCTGCTGACCTGTCAGTCCCCAGGTGAATGGGGAATAAAATAAAATATAATGACTGGTGTCATTCTAAGCCACTAAGATTAGAAGTGCTTCTGATACAGCAATAGATTCCCAGAATGCTGTCCCTAGTGCCCCCCAATTCAAGAAATACCTTTTTCTTTCTTTCACTACTACACTCACCATCCCGATGCATGGACTCTGGGACAACTGATATCTACAGTAATTAAAAACAGGCACCTACCAGGGAGTTGAGGGATAAGATACTCTGTCCAATCAAAATATTCTCATTAATAGAAGCAGATAGGCAAATTCCTGATTATTAACAAGCATGAGTTTTTCAAATGACCAAATTTTAAGGAATAAAATGCCCATCACAGTGGATAGTGAGTATTTTTTTCTCCGATGGTTTGAAGACTTTAGAGTCATCTACTCTTTGAAGGTGAACATTGTACATATTAGCCACTTCTATACTAAAACTTCTAGAACAAACAATGGCCCAACTTTTGGTCAGACAAGCATCAATAATAGAGCAGCAGGGATTGGGAAGACTGCTCTTTCTTTTTTCTTTTTGTGCTACTGACTGGCTGTTGATAACAACCAGGGCCACATTCCCCCAGGGAATCGGAACCACTTAAACACTCCCTGTGCAGATTAGAGAAAAGCCAAGATCAGTGAGGGGCAGGAAGTATGTCCTATTAGTCCCTGAGATTTGGAAGACAGAAATCCAAGTGTTTTTATTTTTTAAATGAAACACCAGACATATATAGAAGCTATTACGTTCCCCTGAGGGCAGAGAGTTTCTTTAAATAGAACTATCCTAGGGGCCGGGGATATAGCTGAGTGGCACAGCACCTGCCTGGCAAGTACAAGGTCCTGAGTTCGATTCCTAGTACCAAAAATACCCCAAACAACAACAACAACAACAACAAACTATCCAATGTTTCATAGACCACAAGCTAAAGAAATTCATTTGATATTTCTAAGGTAGGCATGACTGCCCCCATTTCCCAAATAAGCAAACTGAGGCAAGCCATGGCCACCCATGAGGTCATAGGAGCTTACTAGTACTCTCCTCATTAAGAGTCTCCTTTTCTCCTCTGAAGAGATAAAATGTAATACTGTGGGAAGGACACTAAACTAGGAATCTAGATTTTAATCACAGCTTCACCACAAATCGGTTACACTAATCTGCACACATCATTTCCTCAGCCTGAAGACACAGTTAATTTGAAGATTTGTGTTGGGAGCGAAGCTGTCTGCACCTTGAGTATCCAGGATAAGGCCACTGCGTCTTGTGAGTTTGGCAGGGACCCCGAGAAGTGCGCACAGTTCAGGGAGCTGATGTGCATAGTGACTTGACCTTCGCTTGAGATAATACAGTTTTCTCATGTTCCGCTAATAGATTAG
>RJWM01051062.1:0-10554 GCA_004363535.1 Dasyprocta punctata
TCAGGAAAAGAAAAGATGAAATGAAGAAAGGCAATCAGACATCTTAAATCCTACAGGGTTGGGCACTGAGCCCTTTGATTGTGAATGTTCACTGTTCTTTAAGAAAAGGGAGGAATGTTCCCAAAGGATCCAAGAGATCATTAGGGCTGCGTCCTTGGCTTTGAAAGGTGGATTTACAATCCTGTTTTCTATGTGCCGGGTAGTCTCTAACTGCCTTGGAAATGAAGCCACCTTGAAGCTCCTTGGACAAGGTTGCCTGGACAGCACCTGCACCTGGAAGAGTCATGAAAGTAGGACTTCTGCCTCAATGTGTCCAGAGAAGGTGAGAAAGCCACCTCAGACGATCTGGAAACAAACTAGCAAGGCAAAGATTATTTCTGTTGTCTTAAAATGCACTGGGCTTTGTCTTGCTACATTTTGAACTTGCTTAGAATCCATCACTTCTCCTCTCTTTCCTATTTTTATCTTCTTGAAATGAGAATGGCTCTCCTACTCCTATCTGACTGCATTTTGGAAACATGTACTTTGTCACCTCCTTTTATAGATTCGCAGCTGGAAAGGAATTTTATCTGAGACGAATCATACTTTAAATCTCAGCCCTACCTGATTTGCATGATATTCACATGAGACTTTGGATGTTAGCATTGAGGGCAGAATAAGCTAAGAACTGTGGATCTGTTGCAATAGATGGATACATTTTACATATGAAGAGAACATTAATTTGGGAAGGCCAGTGACAGAATCTTACGAGTTGAATGTTTGTGTCCTATCACTTCCAATGCGATGATATTTGGAGAAGGAGCCTTTGGAATGTATTTTAAATAGATGAGGTTATGAGGGTAGCATCTTCATTATAAGACAATACCCTTATACAACAGGAAAGCACAGAGCTTGTTTTCTGTTTCTATACATGCACAAAGACCTCTTTGAATGAGTGTATGGTAAGGAAACCATACAAAGAGATCTCAATGTGAAATCTCCTTTGGTAGCATCATGATTTTGGACTTCTGGGACTCTAGAAGTGTGAAAAATAAATTTGTGTTCTTTAAGCCACTTAATCTATGTAATTTTGTTATGGAAACATGAGCTGAAACGATTTTTGAGATTGTTGGACACATTGTGCTTACTTTGGCAGCACATATACTGAGATTGTTGGACTTACAAGTATTCCCAGAAACTAAAAACCATTGATGGTGATCCCCCCCCGCAAAAAAAGTAAGGTTTTATTTAGTTCTTTTTTTGATCAATACCTGAATGTTGTTGAGACTGATTTTTGGTAGTTATTCTTAAAGTTGTGTTTATTTTTTTAAAGGGAGCACATTTTTAGTCATAAAAGAGTACAAATCAACAAGGAACATAAGGTAAATATTTCTCTTGAATTTAATCACCTAATTTTCCCCTTAAATTCTGGTGACAACCCACATTTATAAATAGAAAAAAAATCTCTTTTTAAAATATTATTATCACAGTTCAACAATCCCAATTTCTTAAAATACAAACTGAACAAATGTATTCATTCATTCATTCATCCATGCTTTTATTCCATAAGTATCTTGCTCTTTATAAGCTCTTTGATGACCAAAAATGTTTCTAAACATCTTAAAATATTGTTTACCAGGAAGTTTAATGGGAGCCTTTGCTAAAGAACTTATTATCTTTAAGTGATTTGTAGATGTTCATATGATTTAAGGACTAGATTATAAATTAACTCATAGAAACTACCTAAGTTTTTCCAAGGATGTACGATCATGGACCAAAAGGAATAAGGAAAGAAAAAAAGAAAGGTCTTTGTATGCCTTAAATTTGTTCATTCGGGTAACAAGTTAAAACAATTACTTAGCTGCAAACAGAGATTTTTTTTGTGTATGTAAAACAGAGGCAAAACTTACAAGGAAAAAAGAAAGAGACATTGGACCATGGTGAAAAATATTCAGGCAAGTTAAAGAAGGAATTGGAAACACATATAGCACACCTAAATTTCTCTGGATGACGACTGCTGTCTGTGTCAAATTTCTCTCTATTATCCTATGCTTTCACCACTCTTGCATGTTGGACCCTTGGAGGAGCTTGTTTCACACCTGGACATGATTCAGGTACCAAGATTAGGAGCTCCAAATAAACATGCTAATAGGGTGAGACTCAGGGATTATGCAGGCAAGGGTAGAATATATAGATTTGATACTTGAGAATAATGTAAATTTTTGTAACTAAACCATGATTTTCAAAAATGGCGCATTATCCCCATCAAACAAACTCTTTTTACTTTGTGACTTTTTTCACTTCCATGTCAGAGTAGATTCCCTCTGTTTGAACCTAGATGACCGATATGATTCCTTTAACTAACAGAGTACAAGAGAAAGCACATTGTGTGACTTCTGAAGCTAGGTCATGTAAGAAAGTACAGCTTACTTGTAACTCAATCTATTTTAGGATGCTACTTTGATGAAACTATTTTTTAAAAGAATGGCCCATCCATAATCATCACAATGACAAATATCAGTAAGAAGTTTTGAACTGAAGAAAACAGCAAGCTAAGAAAAATTTAGTGGTGTTTACTATCGTAAAGATGGAGGGTAGTAGCTAAGCCAGGAGATGTACCAATGAGAGCAGTGACATACAAAATGGGACAGATAAAGAGGCAGCTTTCTTGTTCTAAGGGCTTCATGGATACATGGATCCACTGAAGATGGCCTTAGGCCCTCTGGAAAAATACCATGAGCTCTTAAATCAAGCTAAGCATACTTATACATAGGTTTTATAGGTAAGTGATGGGAACCATATCCAGATCAGGACCATTTTATCCATCTCAGAATTACACAAATGCTTAATATAATTAGAATTTATATAACAGTATAATCAAATATGAACACTGTTTTCATTGATCTCAACTGTATAAGGACAAAAATAAGGTTGTCTACTGGCACTGCTGACCTGATCATTGTGAAATTAAAATTAAGGTCAGATTTCCTGATATTTCTGAGAATCAAGCTAATGATACCTTAAATCATTTATTGAGATTCTCTTCCATACTAACAATAGGAAATTTGGGATGGAAAAAGGTGCTAATTACTCTACATTTTGTAAAGTTATTTTACTCATGTGAAAGCAAAATGATGTATTTTTATCTTGGTTCACTTCAATTTTTAAAACATTCATTAAATGTTTATTCTGTGCAAAACCCTGTGTGTGTCATTAGGAAATACAAAGGTACAGTTTTATCCTGTCTTATCTAGCGGCTAGACTCAAACACCATGAAGTATGTTATAAATTTGACTGGGAAGTATACTGTAATGATAACAGGACTAGAAACAACAGGCAAAGAAGTCAGAGGAACATTCTTTAATTGAAGTGACTCTCCTAAGGAAGATGGTGATAAATAATTTGGAGGAAGGTAATTTGTTATCTTCTTGCAATCTCTATTTTTTAAAGTATATTATTTTTCATTTCCGTATTGTTAGAGAGCAGGGCTGTGGGTACATGTATTCCTCAGATAATTTATGCCTGCTTCCTCAAGCACCAACTCCATTTTTCAAGTATGATTTTAAAAACATTTAAGAAGCAAGATGATAGTACAAAAATAAAAACAAAGTTGTCAAAAGCTTTCTACTGGGACTTCAATTTTAGCTTTGACATGAAACGAGGTTGTAAGTTGTCATTCTTGATCTTACAATAAGAAAAAGTTAGATACATTGAAAATCAAAGAAGACTCTTAGACTTAGCAGAGGACTGAGGCCATGGGGAAATCTGCCTCCTTGAAATCTAGAGAGAGGAGAGAAGAAAAGAGAAAAGAAGAGGGAGAAGAAAGGAGACAGAGAGCGAGAGCGCATGCGAGACAACTCATATATGCACACAACTAAATTCTACCTAATTAGAGTAGAAGCTACTGAAGCCTTGCATAAGTAATAATTTTGTTGAATTGATAGAGGCTGATTGTGAACTAGCTGAGGAACATGCCAGTGAGACAGTCTTAGAAACACAAGTTTTAGGAGAGTCTGCGGACTTTCACAGGTTTCCCCTACTGCACCTTTCCCAAATTCTGTCTCTGAGGATCTGAGAAAGGGTCCCTCAGGATTTACAAGGGGAAAGAGAGGCAGCCAGAATCTCTTTTATAGCAAAGGATTACTTTCCAGATTAAAAGACTTTGGCAAAATTCAGTTCTTGCATGTTATCGCAGTTGAAGAAAGGAAAACTCCCCCATTCCAGGTCTTCTGGGTTTTCAATCTTAACCTAAGGTAAAACATGCAAGAGGCAAGGCTTCTTGAAATAGATTGGTAATTTGGTACCTAAGGAAGAGAATTGGGTTCATGGAATAAAATGCTGTGTCTCTAAAGAAGCATTCGTTATTGTCCCATTATTGAGGTACAAATCTGAATGGACTGGGATTTAGTTGGAAGGATGTAGAAAACTCCACACCAACACACCACAGAAATTTTATAATACCTATGTTACAGTTTAAATTCTACAAGACAAGCCTATAAGCAAGGAGCCATTTCTAGGCAATTTCAAAGACAATATAGAAGGCAAAAATAAGGACATTACAGGAATAAGAAATATTTGGTGCCTATAAGTGAAAAAATAATGAACAAAGACTCATTCCTTGTAGGAGTACAATAAATCCTTATCTTAAAAGCCTATTTATTTCAGTCCCTATTACTTAGTTATGTGATACAACTTGTCAACTTTTTGACAAACCATTATAAAAAATTTATCAAGTATAAGAAGCAACTTACTCCCAAAAGATGAAAAACAGAAAAATCAGATTTAGATAGTGTATTTGTAATTATAAGTTAGAGAATGTGAAGTAATTATAATTAATATATTGAAGAAAAAGGCAGTATTAAAGATCACATACATAATGTAGGCAGAGGGATGAAATGCTAAGAAAGGCTAGAAAAATACACTAAAAGAAATGCAGAATATCTTTAATAAATTAATCATTAGGTTCAACATGAAAGAGAAATCAAAGTTGGTGTCTTGAGGCTAGCTCAATAGGAATTTTCCAACTGAAGTTCAAAGGTAAAAGAGAACTGGAGAAAAGCAAGCAAACAAACAAAGCCCCAGAATATGACACTGAAGAACTTTGAGACAATATCAAAAGATTACGTGTTTTATAAGAAGTGAAATACCAAAAGGTTAAGAAAAAGAAAATGGAGTAGAAGAAATATTTGAAGTAATAATGCTGAAAAACTTCCCCAAATAAATGACAAACACTAAACCATAAACCCAGGAATCTTAAAGATTACCAAGGAGACAAACACTGAAGAAAAAAGATTACCTAAAACTACCATATTTTATCATATTCAGACTTTAGAAACAAAGACAGCTACACTGAATTTGTCATTAGAAACATGATAAGATGCAACAGAACAGATCAAGATTCTTAAAGTATTGAAATAATAAAGTTACCAACCTACAATGCGATATCCATACGATTATCCTGGAAAGATAAACAAACTTCCAAAATTTAACAGACAAAAACAAAAAAACATTGCAACACACACACACACACACACACACACACACACAAACACACACACAGGCATAAAACAAAACTGAAGGCATTGGCAGCAGATATGACCTGCATAATTTAAAAATAAAAATCTTCAGGTGCAAGTAAAATGATCTAGGTCAGAAACTTGGATCTGTACTAAAAAGGAAGAGCATTGGTGCGATTAATATAAAATGTAGTTCTAGACATAGTAGTTAATAATTCAGTTGTCAAGAATCACCCTAAAATTAATAATTCAGTTAAAAGGTAAACTGTCAGTACAGGTAAAAATAAGACCCAAGTCTATTAGGCTGCTCCGTTTACTGTAACAAAACACCACAAATGAGTAGTTTAAGTAATGGGAACTTTATTTCCCTTAGGTCTGGAAGTGAGACTCCAAGACGAAGTTCCTGCAGTTTTGGTCTTGATAATGCCACCTCCTGACATAGAGATGGCCCCCCTACTTACAATGTCTACACAAGATAAAGAGAGAGTTCTGATCTCTTCATTTTATAGTGATACTAATTCTGTTGTGGTTTGCCCATCCTCATGACTTCATCTAATCTAATTCTTTCCCATAAGTTCCTTCTAATACCATTCCGGAGGTTAGGGCTTCAACACTGGAATTTTGGTGGAACACAATATCTTCTGCGAGCAATAAGTTTTGTCGTTTGCAAAACAACAAAAAAATAGATCTGGAGATCATCGATCTTAGGGAAATAAGCTAGTCTCTGAAAGACAAATATTGTATGTTCTGTCTCACATATGGATTCTAAAACAGATGACAAGAAAGTGGAAGGCACGCTATTATTAGACAACACAAAGGGAATAAAGTTGTAGCTTGCAAATATGAAGCAGAGAAGAAATTAATCACTTAAAACACTAGCAATAAAAATCCAGATGTTTCACAAGAGGACAGCAGAAAAGATGGCCTGAGGGTATTATAAGAACCAACAGGACCTCAACACTTGTGGCCTCAAAACCACAAAGGTGCAAGACTTTGCTTTGAGAAGAGCATCCTAGAGCAACATATCTCAGAAAGGAAATGGCTTAGAGAAGATGTTCTTCAGGATTTAGTTCATAATGCTCAGTAGTATGGGAACTCAATCCCTACAACCAAAAGAAAGATAATCGTAGCTACTACTCCAGTAGGGGACAGACCCTGGCATCATTCATGTGGTATGGGTTTTAGTTGCATGCAGAATGCAAGAGTTGTAAAGTCAGGAAGAGTACCACTCAGATTTCAGAATAGGGACCTGGAGGTCAAGCAGTTTGCTTCTGAGAAGGTAGTTTGCTAAAGGTGCAGTGGAGACCCCAAAAGGTTAGGGAAGCCAGGAACATGAATCATCTGAGGAAAGCTTCAATGAATGAACAAAGCCCAAGAGAGAAACTGTGAGAGCTACAATCATGGGCAGTGTTATGGTTTGTGTCTAGATGTCCCCTCAAAACCTCATGCAGTCATGGGTGGGGATTTTCAGAGATCAGTGAATCTAGAGTGTATGGTGTTGGGATCAAGGATATGTGATTACTAAATCAGTCCACAGATTAGTTTGGCACAGTTCTGACTAGAATTACGGGTGTGAGTGTTATATCTGCCTTAGGATGGGTATCTTGAATAAAATATAAGGGACAGAAAAAGGGTGAATATGCTTTCACCTGTCTGCTCGCCGTGGACTTTCCCCTCTGCAATGCCCCTCTTCCATGACACCCTACTTGGAACCAGCTGACTCTAGGCTAAAATCTCTACAAACTGTGACCCAAAGAAACATTTCTCTTCTAACCTTGGGTGTTGACTATTCTGTCTTAGCCAGGAAAAAAGTAACTAAGATAGGCAGTGCTAAAGAGGCTGGGACACCCAAGTCATTTTGAGTTCACATCTTACTGCAGATTGCCTAAGATGCTGCACATGGAACTATAGGATTTTTCCTGTGAAATTTTGGACTTGCTTTGGTATCACTCCAAAATTACCCTAATTAGAAAACAAATTATAATTTGCTAGCGTCAAAATTTGAAGGTATAGCTCAGAAAATGCTCATCTCCCATAAAGCAAAGAGATTAACATATATTAGTGTTGGCAATTTAATGATGTATTCTTTAGGAAGATTAAATATATATACAATAGCTGTATTTAATATATAATTTTATATTTATTTATTTAATCTGATTAGTTGCTTTTGTCTAACACGTAGATGCTATTTTCATACCACAGACAATTATTCTTTTAACTCAGACTTCTGGGTCACTACATAATTCATACTTTCCATTTATTAAACCATTTGTTGACCTTTCACCTCTGATTTACTTATTCGTACAACACGACAACTGAGTGACACTTCTACAATATTCAATAGCTCATCATTCAATAACATCCCATCTTGTGTTTACTTTTGAGAATACATCTAGGTTGTTAATGTCAAGCATAATTTATAGGTTTCCACTACATTCTCTAAAGGTATTCTCTACTGGTTGTATCTTTCCCTAGTTTTCTAGTGTGCTTAATTTACTTTTAGGGCAATACCATCCATCCTCAAAAAATACCATTTTTGATATTAAATATCACTGCTTGAGCTACAGAAAAATTTTAAAATGTTATCATAGTCATTTTATCCATTTGATTGCTGATGTGTATGGAAACAACAAATAACATTTAAAAATTCAACTATGACATGACTAACTTTATACTCAAAATATCCCCTTCAGGTTTATGGATAAACATAGTTTAAACCACAAAAACATTAGTATTATTTTGAATTTACAATGTTTTCAGTACTGTTACTTTCCCATTTTAAATTCTTTCACTATCACTTTAGTTTTTATTATGGCAGTCCACTTTTGATTATTTCAGCTGAAAAGCAAACTAAAGAAAAAAGCATGATTGGAAAATAAATCTGATGGATTTTAGACTGTCTTTTATTTTTCAAGAATAAGTATGAAATTACCTATGAATAACTGATTGTCAAAATTTAAATAGAGATTTGACAAAGCATCTCTGTCTTTCTAGAGAACATTAACCAGTGCAGTTTAGGAACTCAGTGGAGCTTAGATCTTTAATGTGGGAAAAGAGGAATTGAGTTACTAGAAAAAAAAAAAATAAATGAAGCTAGTAATACCCAGGAAGAAGAATGTACAGTTAATTGAGACCTTATGAAAAGAAGAAGAAAATAGAAATAATAGGCTATGCCACTGTAAAGACTTCACAATATTTAAACCACACGACTGAAAACAATTCATAATCGAAGATTATTCATCAGAGATGGGAATGAGTTTACCACAACAAATTAAATTTTATGGGAAAAATAAGTGAAAAGGGATAGAAAATATGAGAAGGGTAACCAGATAGTGGAAGTAAAGTTTCCCATTAAGAGGGTATTGTATAGTAGTTGTAAACAATCCAAAATGTAATGAACCATCAAGACTGAAATGAAGATTGTTTAATTGTTCTGGTTCTGTTTTCCTGATGTGAGAATTCACCTCTGTAAATTTCCCTCCTCGGACTGCTTTCACTGCATCCCATCAGTTCTGCTATGGTGCATCTGCGTTCTTGTAGATATTGTTTAATTTCTTCCTTTATTCCATCTGACATCCATGGTTGTTTAAGATAGTGTTAATTTTCATGTGTATAGAGTTTTTTCAGTTTCTTTTCCATTAATTTCTGATTTAGATGCACTATGGTCAGATAATATGCGTGGGATAATTTCAATTCCTTTGCATTTACTCAAGCATGTGCTGTGGGCCAGTGTATCATCTAATTTAGAGAATGTCACATGTGCAGCTGAGAAGAATGTTTCTTCTGATGATTTTGGGTGGAACACTCTGAAAACATCTACTAAGTTCATTTTTTCACTGGTTTGGTTTGTTTCTAATATTTGTTTCCTAATGTTTTGTCTGTTTGATCTATCTCTTTGTGATAATGGAGTATTAAGTTCTCCCATTACAATTGTGTAATTGCTTATTTGATTTTTCATGTCTATTAATAATTGTTTTATATAGTTGTGTGCTTCCATATTTGGTGCATACACATTTATGATTGTTACCTATTCCTCTTGAAGTTTTCACCTAACAAGTATGTAGTGACCTTATCTCTTTTGATCATTCTTGGTTTTAAGCTCACATCCTGTGCAAATAGAATAACCACCCAGGCTTTTCTCTGGGTTCATTACTCATAGTAGTTTGTTTCTCATCCTTTGACTTTCAGTCTATGAATTTCTTTTTTGAGTTAAATGTGTTTCTTCTATACAAGATATTGTTGGATTTTGTTTCTTGATCCATTCTTCCAGTCTGTTTGTTTTCACTGGTGAATTGAGGCCATTTACATTGATACACATTGGCTTATCTTTGTCATGGTACTTTCCTGCTCTTGGTTCCCTGCTTTTATATTCTGTTTAATTTCTTTCTCTGTCAAATGGTTTCTTTCTGTTGTTTTTCTTGGAATTGTGTTCATTTTTATTTCTGTCTAGAATATTTTCCAGTACTCTTTGTAGGGTTGGTTTGATGGCCCTAAATTTCCTCAGTTGTTCTTTGTCATGGAAGCATCTTATTTCTCCATTAATTTTGAAAGACCATTTTGCAGGGTACATCAATCTGGGTTGGAAGTTGTTTTCTTTCAGTACTTGAAATACTGCACTCCAAGCTCTTCTTGACTTGAAGTTTTGTCTTGAGAAGTCTGCCATGAGTCTGATGGGTTTTCCGTTATAGGTGATCTCTTTCTTTTTTACAATAGCTTTTGATATTCTGTTCTTGTACTGAATATCTGGAGTCTTGATTATTGTATGTTTTGGTGTAGCTTTATTTTGGTCATGGGTGTTTAGAGTTCTATATGATTCATTTATTTGAACATCAAATTCTTTTTTTTTAATTTTATTTGAGTGAAGAAAAACAAAACAAACAAAAACTACAACAACAACAAAAAAACGACATATATAGTAAAAACAACAAGCAAAAGAGACAAGCAAACAACTAGAGTAAATACACAACATTGCAGGTTTACAAAACTGGAAGATAGAAGCTTGACAATGGTTGCAATTTGCGCATCGTTATCTTTAAAATGGTTTCTTACATTAACAGAT
>RJWM01051063.1:0-10554 GCA_004363535.1 Dasyprocta punctata
AAGATTTTTCCACATGGGTACATATGATTTTACCTTATTGTCATCAACTTTGTGGTACCTACTGATTTAGGTGTAGCAGAATACATTTCACAGTTGGTGATTTTAGCGATTTTTAATTTTTATGTGCAATGCTGCAGCAGATATCTTTGAATGCCTGCTGTGGGGAGTTTTAGTCATGGAACTGTTGAATCAGAGGAAGCGTACATTTTACATTTTGAAAGATGCTCCTCAAATCCCCTCCTATTAAGGATAAACTTTCACCAATGGTGCTTGAAATTATGTTTTCCATATCTATGTCAGCTTGGGAAAGAACATAAAATGCTCGATTGGTTTTTTAAAAAAAATCTTGTTCTGTTTGGTATTTATGTAGCTATAAGTAAGATTGTCATTATGAATGAGATTGTACACCTTTTCCTATTCATTAACGATTTATATACCTTTTCTAAGTCCTACCTGGTTAAAAACTGAGTTGTCCTTTTCTTAGTAATACTGTATATGAAGCCTCTTCACTGAGTAAGAAATTCATTAGACCTACTACATCTGTCATGTGCGAAAATTTTTCTACTTTATTCATTGTCTTTGTGTGTTTTTATCTATAGTTTTGTGTTTTATGAAATCTTATGTAGCTTTACAAGCTTAAGCCTTTTATTTTGAGCTGATTATAAATTTACGTGCATTTGTGGGGAAAGGTGCAGACTGATCTTGTGTACACTTTGCCAGGTTTCTACAAAAGATAGCAACTTATCACAGTGAAGTTATGGACACTGATATACTCAACACGTAGAAGATTTCTGTCGGCGCAAAGTTCCCTCGTGGTGCTCTTTTATAGACACACACCCATTCTTTTTCCACCCTACTCCCTCTTATACCCTGGCAATCACTAATTCTGTCAGACTTATCCATGTAAAGTTAGACGTACCCCCCCCACTTTGCATACTGTTCTATTTGGGAGAAAGTCACCATGTCCAGCCCACGCTTAAGGAGTGAGGATCTATGTTTCACCTCCATGAGGATGGAGTTTTCTCAGAACCTATTTGATATTTTTCTCCTTGTGATTTGTTTTTTCTTCTTAATTTGCTTGTCCAATCATGTATTTGTATTAGTAGGGGTTCATGAATATTTATTTTGTTCTTTGGATTATAATCTAATACTACTTTTTGTAGGTTTTTAAATAAAACTGTCAAATTATTTACCAGCAATACATCAGTGATCCAGTTTCACCACATCCTTGGAAGTATTTGAGGTTGTTGCTTTTTTGTTTTTTAAAAATTTTAAGTAATTTTAAACTGGGCATGATGGCACGTATCTGTAATCCCAGCACAAGGGAGGCTAAGGGAGAAGGATTGCCTCAAGTTCAAAGCTAGCCTAGGCTACACGGTGAGTTCAAGGCCAACCTGAATTGCAAAAACAAATTTAAAAAATTAAGTAATTTTAAACTGTGTTCAGCCATATCTTACTGGAGTTTTAATTTTTACTTCCCTAATATATAATAATGTTCAATGATATTTCATGTGCTTATTTGCTATTTTCCTTCATTGAAATGCTTTATCAGAATTGCATGTCTCTTTTGTTTATTGTGTATTTCATGTCCTGCTCAGAAATGACTTCTCCATTTCAATAGTATAAATTAATTAATATGCATCCTTAAATATGGATTTAATTTTACCTAAAGGGAATCTTATGATACATGCTGCTTCTAAATAGGCTTTCACTCCAAAAATTTTTTTCTTGTTTTTCTTTTTTTTCTTTTTTTGAGACAGAATCTTTCTGTGTAATCCAGGATAATCTTGAACTCACTATGCACTCCAGACTGGCCTCAAACTCGTGACACTTCTCTTGCCTCAGCCTCCCACGTGCTGGAATTACAGCTGTATGCCACCACATCCGGCTTACTCCTAAATTTCTGCAACCTATAGAGACTGGCAAGAGAAACTGGCAGACTTTTTTGTTAAAGGGTTAAATATTTTAGATTTTATGGAGCAGGAGGATATTATGAAGATACTTAGTCATTTAAAGCATAAAACATTTTTAGCTTTTCTGTCTATAAACAACAGGCAACTAGCTAGAGCTGGCCCACAGGCTACAGTTTGCTAACCCCTAGTTTGCATAATGATTTAAAAACTACTTAAATTGCCAGGAATGGTGGTGCATGCCTGAAATCCCAATACTCAGTAGGCTGAAGCAAGAGTATCACTGTGAGCTCAAGGCCAGTCTGGGTTACACTGAACTACATAGTGTGACCCTGTTTCAAAAACAATAAATAAATTAATTTTTAAAAACTACTGAAGTGATAGTGGAATGGACCTTTGACTTATGGGAGGGGAATTGAGAGATGGAGTGGGCAGGGTGTGGAGGGAAATGGGATTAAAAGGGTGATTGTAAAGTGCTGTGTACTTCCTATGAGGCATGTGGTCATTGTGTACTACAAACATGTATTAAAAATTCGTATATATATATATATATATATATATATATATATATGAATGAAGGGGTCCAAGAGATGCAGAGAGGGAAAAGGATGAGGGAAGAGATTAAAAAAATAATTAAGAAAAGTCATGTACATGTACCAGCTCCCTGTGAATAAAATCATTTTGTACTACAATCATGTACCAGTGAAAAAATACTAAGTTAAAAAAACTACTTACTTAAATGACCTTTTACCACTGTACATCTATGTCGCTTATGTATTAATTTGCTACTATAAATAATATGGCAGCATCCTTGAGTACAAATCTTTTCACATTTATTTGTTTACTCCAAGATTAAATTCCTAGAAATAGAGTTATTGGGTCAAAACTGATGACATTTTACTTTTTGACACATATTGTCAAAATATATATTTATCTTTCACTAATAGTGCATAAGACAGCCTTCACATATCCTCAACAGCACTGGTTATTATCTGACTTTTTAATTGGCTAATCCAATAAATGGAAAGACAAAAGGATCCCACTGATGTTCACGTACTCATTTCTTTGTTTAGTTGCTATAGTTACATGTCATTGTGAATTTATTACTTATAAATTCCTTGTGTTTTTTTGTCCATTTTTCTCTGATTTATTTGATGTTGACTTATAAGAGCTGTTCTGTAGTAGGCATCCTAACACTGTACTTTATGTATGTATGTGACATATTTTCCCTCTGTTTTTCATTGTCTTTAGCCTTATTTCTAGAAATTATTTTTCACTTATGGTTTAGGTTCTTTATTTAACATGTGGAGTGATGGAATCTTTTGCTCTGAGAGAAGGCTCTAGTGTTCGTGTCAAGACTCTCTTGTTCCTGTTTACCAAAATATTCACCGGTGTTTTATTTTAGTGGTTTTATGATCTCTCTTTTGTATTTTAACCTTTGATTCATTTTTTAATAGTTTTTTTTTACTAGTACATGTTTGTAGTACACAATGTTAACATTCCTTGTGTGAAATTAGTATACGTACATAACACATCTTGATTTTTTTAGCTCCTTCTCCTCTGTTCCCTCCATTTTTTCAAGGCCCTTCCCATTTGGGAAAGAGCTATCTCCCTATTTCCTATTTTCTATCTTTTGTTTTGCTTTTTATTTATAATTTGGGTTTCACATATAAGAGAAACCACGCTTGTGTGTCAGGTTTATTTTACTTAAAATCGTGGTATCAGGATGCATCCATTTTCCTACATATACTCACATTTATATTTTTTATGGTGGGGTAATATTTTGTTTAGTGTAAATACCACATTTCTTTTATCCATTCATCTGTTGTGGACATAAAGGCTGCACCCAAGATTTAGCTATTATGAATTGTGCTGCTATAAATAGGGGTATGCATGAATCACTGTAATATGATGACTTCAACTTTTTCAGGAAGACACCTAGAAGGGGAATAGCTAAGTTAAATGGATTTTCTATTTTTAATTTTACAAGTACTCTCCACACCTTCCCAGCCTGGAATTGGCGGATGGTTGTGCCCTTATGTCAGGGTGCCGTGTGGCCAGTGCAGGCCTCCTTGCTTGAGTTGGCTGCCTTTGGTTCATTTAAAATGTATTTATTTATTTTTAAATTTTATTTTGAGATAAGGAGACAAAGATTCAATTTCTTTTTAAAAACACATGACCAGGCCATAATTCATATATTTTGCTGCTAGGTGGCTCTAATTTGAATTCAATTGATCTCAGTGCTTGCAACCACTGGTTATACATGCATGACTGTCCCATCAAATGGCTCGTACCACTTCTCACGGGGTCTTTGATTACAATAATGCAAAGAAAGGAGTTGATGTAGTAGACCAGATGTGATCACACAGTTCCTTAAGAAAAACGTTAAAATGGTATAAAAAATTGTAATACAACTAATTTGTGGTATAGCAGTTGTAAATGCATATTATATATACCAGCAGTTGGGTACTTATAAAATTTCCATGTTAAAATTTAGAGAATTAATTATCAATAAACTGTTCATGAATGCAATTCTTTACATTTAATGAAATAAATTTGTTGATTATTATAGGAATTGAAAATTTCATATGAATTATATAAATTAATGTTTGTGTCTTGGCAGTAATTATTCAAATTCAAGCAGCTAACTAGATTTGGTCCATTTATAAACTTCTCATTAACTTTATTAGTAAAAAGACTAAGAAAAGTGACTAGATCTATTTACCACCAGTGGTGTATGTCACCCAGTAAGACAGTCATACATGTACCACTGGTGGTTCAAACTAGCAGAAACATTAAATGAGGCTACCAGGTTTTTAAATAATATTTAGATATCTTTACTTAATTATTATGAACCTTAATCATTTTCATGTGTATATGTAAGTCAAGAAGGACTAAATTGAAATACCTACTAGTGGAACTGGGGATATAGCTCAGCGGCATAGCATGTGCCTGCCTGGTAAGTGTGAGGTTGTGAGTTTGATTCCTGTTACAAACACAAAACACAAAACAAAACAAAAAAACAAGAAAACCCTACCAGCTATCATAAAGCTGATATTTTGATTACTGAAAATTATTCCTGGCCTTAATTAAAGTATTCCTTGAAATACAATATATGACTTATCTTCAATTGATAGCTTTTTTTTTTTTAACCTGATAGCAATTTGTATGGCAAAGAAAAAATTTTTGTTGTTCAGGTTGATAGGATTATTTGTATTTCCCCAAACTGAATGATAAAATGATTTAGAGTTTAGAATTGAGAAATATGACTCTGTTGTACGTTTTTACTGTATGTGTTTGTGTAACCATATTATAGAAATAAAATAGTTTGCAGAATGTGTGCTGCCAAAATGAAAGAGATTTTAAAAAGATGGTAAGATGACATTTCACCAAGTTTCAAAAGAAATAAGGTGCTCGCTGGCTTTGGGGACATGGTCAAATTCCCCTGTCCCGTTCACAGGTGTGTGGTCTTGCTACACAGATAGCCCTTTACCTCTCTGGGGCTCAACACCCTCATCTGTAAAATAAGGATAATAACTATAAAAATTGACCCATGCTGCTGTTGAAAGGACTAAGTGAAGTATGAAACCGTAGTCTACCTTATGGGGTCAGCCATTGACATCCAGGTGACCCCAGGTCTGGGGTCTTAATTTACTGCCCCTCCCCCATCTCATATGAACATAACTCCTCATGGGTTTCAGTTTCTGTTTCTTACTTAACAAGCCAGCCCCAGCCAATGCAGTCCACTGAACTGAACCCTCGAGTCTGCCTTTTAGCTGACCATCCCTCTGCCATCACTCCTAATCACTACCTGGGGTCCTGCTCTCATCAGGCCATCATCACTTGATGCCCATTCTTGCTCCAGCTGGGAAAATTCTGGCCCACCCATGGGTGAGAATTTGCAGTTGTACTGGGGGGTTACCACTCCCATGGGCTGCTGGCTGGGATCCCACTGGCTCATCCATGCCACCTTTCCCTTCCTGTTAGTCTGTGGCACCAGAATGGTTGCACTCCTAAAGAAGAATGCAGATGACTCCTCTTACTGTCAGAACTTCTGGCATTGTGACAAAGAGGGTGTACTACTGATCTACTAACCCTGGGTCAGGTCATCTCTGGCAGCCATGAACTCCAGGGCAGTTTATCTGTACGCGGCTATTGCCTTCACCTTCTGCTGTTTGTAACAGTTATTTATGTCGGCTGTAAGTTTCATGAGGGATTATCAGTTACTCATCACCACTGTAGAAAAATAGGTGTGCCATAGGATGACTAAAGTGTCTCCCTGCCCTCTGCCTAGCAGCAAGTGCCATGGTCCACAAACACCAAAGGAAAGTTTGCTTGCTCTAGTATGGTGATGGCCAATTGTTAGATACCGGGAGCCCAAACTGGGATCCCAAACCCACTTATTTATCATAAAGTGCCAAAACTGCAATTAAACCTGAATACAGGTTTTTGTTTAAAAAAGAAAGTCTCATGCATTAACACCTTTTGCCTTAAGAGAAAAACAATAACTATAGATTTGCCACCAGTGTTCTGATATGTTCGATCCAGTATCTCCTGGAAATTCTGAAATCTGAAAATAGTAGCAGTGGAAGAAAAGAAGGTACAGGGAACACAGCCCCCCACCCTTTGGCAACAAAACCCAAGCTCCAGTAGATTTAAGAAAGAAAAAGGTGTGGAAGGCCAGGAATCCAAGTCATAGCTGAACTCAGGGCACAGTACAGACCCATCGATCTTACTCTCTGTGCCATTTTTCTAATTAGTGACATTGATCTCTTTGATTCACCTCTCATAGTGCCAATATGATTGCGGGTAATTCCGGGTCTATATCCTCACAGTCAGCACTTCTCCCAAAAATCTCCAGGGAAAGACCAGAATTGTGTATTTATGGCCTGATATGGCCCATGTCTGAGCCAGTCTGTGATCTGGGAGATAGAAGTTCTGATTGGTTGGATGCCCAAACTTTGAAGAGAGGGAGGATAACTATACATTTTAGAGAGCTAAATGTGGGTGGGGAGCAATGTCTTGTGAACTGAGAGGGGATGGAGGGTGATCTATTAACTAGGGAAAGAAGGATTGAGTATTAAGTAGACATTCATGCCAGATATCCCTTATAGGGACAGAGCAGGAAACAGAGAAAGAGAGATGACAGAGAGAGAGAGAGAGAGAGAGAGAGAGAGAGAGAGAGAGAAGGGGAGAGAGAGGGAGGGAGAGAGAGAGAGACTTCTTAAAAATCAAGAAACAAGGGTTACATCAACATTTGTAGCAGCTCTATTTACAACAACCAAGTGGTGGAAATAACCCAAATGTCCATCAGGAGATGAATGGATAAGCAAAATGGTATCTATCTGGGGTGCGATGATGCATGCCTGTGAACCCAGTTATTTGGGAGACTGGTGCCAGGGATATATATATATAGCTCAGTAGTAAAGTGCTTGCTTAGCATGTATTAGGTCTCAGGTTCTGTCTTAGTTACTTTTCTTGTTGAGACAAAATACCTGATACTCTAAGTTAAAGGAGGAAAGGCTTATATAGTTCATAGTTTGTAGAGGTTTCAGTCCATAATTGCCTGGCTCCAAGGTAGGGTGGCTTGGCAGAGGGGCTTCACAGAGGAGAAAACAGTTCATGGCAGGCAGAAGACAGCAAAAACAAGCAACCAAGCAGGGGACCTTAGCAGCTTCTTTCTGCCCCTTTTATCCTCTATCTAGGCTACCAGGATTAGGGTGGTGCCAAACCAGTCAGTGAACCGATTTAGTAATTACACACCCTTAATCACAGCTTCACAGTCTCTAGATTCAGCCACCTCTGAAAAAGCCCCACTTATGATCACATGAGGCTTTTGGGGGGCACCTAGACACAAACCATAACAAGTTCCATTCCCAGCACCACAGAGTCACATATGTAACGAGCTATGATTGAGTTGTAAAAATGTCATGCTGCAGCATGAGAGAGCCTGGAGGGCATTATGTTAAATGAAATAAGCCAAACACAAGGACACAAATATCATATGACTTCACTTTACAAGAGTTACCTCAGATTCATAGAGGCAGAAAGTAGAATTGGTAATTTGGTTTCCAGGGTTCATGAATGGGACAACTGGGAAGTTTAATGGGTGCTTTAAATTCGTTTAGTGAGTTTCAGTTTCACAAGATGAGAAAATTCTGGAGATGGATGATTGTGCAACAATAGGTGTGTACTTAATGCCACTGAACAATATACTTAAAAATGATGAAAATGAGCCAGGTAAGGTGGTGCACACCTGTAATCTCAGCACTCTGAGAGGCTGAGGCAGAAGGTTTGCAAGTTCAAACCCACTCTGAACACAGTCTGACTTAGTGAGACATTGTCTTAAAATAAAAAAGACTTTGGGCGTAGCTTAGTGAAAAGCCCTGGGTCCAATCCCCACTACAGGAAAAAAAAAAATTAAAATGGTGAATTTTATATTATGTGTTTTACCACAATAAAAAACTAAATTAAAAGAGAAAAGCCATTATAACTGGATCTGAGAGGAAGGAAGGCTTTTTGCTCCTGCCTCTTGACAATACGCTTATAATGTGCTTTGCTAGAGCCTCGCTCTGCAAACAGAGGAGGTCAGAATAAATTTGTTGCATGGATCAATAAAGCAATTTGAAATGCTCTGGCCCTATCTCCAAGGCAGAAGTAATTTCTGAGCAAACACTAAAATGATCATCTCTAAAATGCCAAGTCACATTCTGAAAGCTTGTATCTGTACAGGCACCTCAGTTTTGTTATACAAAGACTTGAACTCTGGCATGTGAATGTCAGACAGAGAAGGAAGACTTCCCTTTACGAATCCAAATCTCCTTAAGTTCTCAATTTTTCTGCCCAGAAGACATCAGGCAGTATCTAGAAACTTTTTTTCCCCAGTACTGGGGATGAAACCCAGGGTCTTGTGCGTGTGAGGCAAGGGCTGTACCACCGAGCTACACTCCCAGCCCTTCTAGAGACAATATTGGCAATTACAACTGGAGGTTGGAGGTACTACTATGAATAGCACCATCCTCACGATGAAAAGTTATTTACTCCTAAATATTGGTAATGTTCAAGGTGAGCTAGCCTTGGAAGTCTTCTTGCACATCTGAGCACTTACACACAGGCACACATACATGCACGCCCACACTCTTGCACACACACGCCCTCACCTATACCCTCCTACCTACCTTCCTGGTTTTTGTTAATTTTCAACGAATCACAAGAAGTTTACAACATAAACATGTACTTCTAAGATTAGCTTTCTTGCTCAATACTCTTTAAAGCAAAGGGCCATGCAATAAATTTGCCTTGGATTAAATTCAGTGCCTGGGATTCTACATAAAAGGGCAGAGAGAAGATAGAAGCGAGGGGTGGAGGGATGCAGCATGTCATAAACAGGGCCAATAGGGCTGGTGTGAACTCTTATGGCCTCGACAGACAGACATAGATCAGCCAGTCACACAAAGTAGACTTGCTGGAGGCTGTAAAGAGGGAGTTGGAGTAAGAAGGGGAATATATATTATCTGGGAGAAAAAACTGTACTTAATATGATCATACAGTTTTGTTTTGAAATAAAGCAACAAATAATTATCATTTTTATATTTCTGGCAAGGTGCTATCATTCAGAGGATGCTTCAGTTTGCCACATTTGGTCAGAATCAGAAATGAAACTTTCCATTTCATTGACAAAAATTCTCTTTAAAAGCAGTCAGAAAAATAAAAACAAAAGCAAAGAAGTCTAACTACTTAATCCACTCCCCACTTTGAAATGTACTATACCAGCCTCTGGCTGAGATGTGGACGACTGTGTAGATGATTAAGGCTTCAGAATTTTTAAACTCGCCAAACAGTTCTGATAAGTCCTTCACCTTTCATTTTAAAAACTAGTTTGAGCATTTTTCTCTGTATTTTCATGGAACTTCTGAATTCTTATTCCATTCATTTTTTTTAAAGTCTCTTTTTTTTCTTTTTTGTCTTTTTGAGACAGGGCCTCACTCTGCAGTTCAGGCTGGCCTTAAACTCACTTTGTAGCCCCGGCTGGTTTTGAACTTGCAACAATCCTCCTGCCTTAGCCTCCAGAGTGCTGTGATTACAGGTGTGCACCACCACGCCCGGCTCATTTTTAAAAAAGTCTTAACACTTATCTTTCTAATTTATCAACTTTTCCCCATTCCAGAGCTTACTAACCAATATTTTCTCCCATCACTGGGGTAAAATATTGCTTAAAGTTTTTGAGAAAAGGATATTTTTCCTTCCTCCAAAGCAAAATTGCTTGTTTTCTGAAGAAATCAGAAATTTTTGTGCAAGAGTAGAAGGAAGAGAAAAAAATGAATTTGGAGAAGATCTTTAATTAAAGTCAAGATCTGTCCTATAACACTGTCCTAGGGCAACATTTTCTCACCTAGAAATCAATTTGTGTTAATCTCTATTCACCAAAGACATCATCCAAGACCGCCAGTGGAAGCTGGAAACCAAAGCTAGTACTGAACCCTATGCACACTGTATTTTTCCACATTTATGATAAAATTAAATTTATAAGTTAGACACTAACAGATGAACAATGATAACTAATACAAGGTGGAACTGTTGTAACAAAATATTGGGATAAGTGTTATTTAAAATTTATGAATTGCTTATTGCTGGAATTTTCTTT
>RJWM01051064.1:0-10551 GCA_004363535.1 Dasyprocta punctata
AGAGAAAAAGGAAGGAAGAAAGCAAGCAAGCAAGCAAGCAAGCAAGAAAGGGGCAAGTGGTAGCAATAATGTTGCAGGTGGCTGGGGCCATGACCACAGCTGTGAGCAGTGTATGAAACAGTGACCTTGGGAGACACCCCATGCTGCTAAGACACAGAACCTGGTTTATGTTATTTATTTTTGACATTTTTGTGGTACTGGAGATGGAACCTAGGATCTTGGCACACCTTAGCCAGGTAAATGCTCCCCTGCAGAGCCTGGTTTTAGCTGGAAAAGAACATCGGATTTGTTCCAGTGTTTGGGATTTTTCCTGGGCAAACCTTGGGATCTGTCTTTGAAACCTAGTCCACCTATGCTGCGAGAGTTGGTCATCATCTCAGATGTTCAGGTGGTGCCGGGTCCTGGCACTGGTGTTTAAGGTCAAGTTGGTTTAGTGTATCTTTCTTCACAGTGCACAGCTGAGTATTCCTGCTGCTGTGCTGTCTGTGATAGATTCTGCAAATCTTTTTATTTTGTTTTTGGTTTTTTGAGACAGCTTCTCACTATATAGTTCAGGTTGGCCTTGAACTCAAGGTGATCCTCCTGCCTCAGGCTCCTGAATGGTAGGATTATAGGTGTGTGCCACCACACCAGGCTCCATTTTATTTTATTTTATCTTATTTTTTGCATGGTGAGGACTGAATGCAGGGCCTCAGGCATGCTAGGCAAGCTGACTACCACTGAGCTACACTCCAGCCCTAAATCATCACGTTAAATGCCAACAAGGATCTGGGCCCTGGGCCCGCACACCCAGTGCCACTGAGCACAGGCAACTGCAGGGAATTCCTGATCATATTGACTGCTTTTGGAATTTGCTAGAATAAGTGCTCAGCTCATCACAAAGCCTAGAGAAAACATCCTGATAACGAGTTGGGGTCAGCATTGTTCTCTGCCACCCATAGCCACACACCACACATGTGCACAGCCTCAGCTCAGCCCAGCAGCTGCCGGGTGGAGTTGTAATAATATGCGGGTCCTGTCCTGAGGCTTTTGTCCAGCCATTTCTGGCTGAGAAGACTGGGAGACTGAGACAAAAAACTAAGCAGAGTTCCACTCTCCTGGGGCTTCTGGTCAGCTTGATGCTGTTTACTTTGTATTTGTTTTCATCGTTTGGGAGGTCAGAGCAAATGACTTCATAAAGGCAAATATAAAGAAGAATTCTGTAACACGTAGCCTGAATCTCTACCAGAATTGTGTCAAGTGCTCTCTTCCCTTAAGCCTGTGTTATCAGAGCTCCGATCTGAACTTGGCAGGTTTTCCCACTACCTGCTCTTTGCGACTGTAAATCCCACACATTTCCTGGCCCTCTGGGGCCCCTGTGGGTCTTCACACCTTGCACAGGTTACTTTACTGGCATTTTGGGCTGAGCATGACCTGACTTCTTTTCTGCTGTACAACCCCTTCTACACAAATATGTCCCATTTGAATTTTACAAATTAATTAACCACATTCAGTGGTCTATGGAGCTACTTTCAGTAAATGAAGGCCATCTTACTTTGATCATGGCCTGGTATAGAGTCTGCTTTTCCACAAATTCACATGGGCAGAATTCTGTTCTTTTTACATTAGGGGTGAAAATAAGAAAACTAGGGTCCCCCGTATATTAACTGCATTTGCACAGTGCTAGTGGCTGCTGGTGGGGACAGGAGAGAAAGAATTTGTCAACTTCTAGCATCCACTGGGCACACACAGGCCACCCAAGTACATTGCCACAGTGGGAATGGCCAGTGGAATTGGATGGTGACAGTGGTGGCAAATCATGGATGCAAACAGTATGCCTGCAGGATCCTGAGCCACCTCCTGGCCACTTCAGGTGGGCACACTGCCAGTGACAAGCAGGAGTATGGAGAAGCCCCTGCAGATGGCCTCAAACCCCTTTATTCTTTTATTTTGAGACAGGGTCTTTGCTGAGTTGCTAAGTTGTCCAGGTTGGGCTTGAGCTCAAAATCCTCCCACCTCAGCCTCCCAGAGTACTGGGATCACTGGCCTGTGCCACTCCACCTGGCTTCCCTCTTGCTTTTGCACCAGTAAAGATGCACCGAGCAACGTGGCATGGGCTGTTTGTGGACGACAGGCGGTGAATATTGAGGCCTATGTGGCAACACCGTGTTTGTCGGTATCAGTCGAAAATCTTCCACTCACGGCTCTGCTTGGAAGCCTCTTGGTTTTTGTTAGCTGGTATTAAAAATCAATCTTAAAAAGCCACAAAGCAGAACTCTCCGGAAGAGTCCTTCTCCTTGTGCATACGCCCATGTGCAGCTAGAGTCTCGGGCTCCCTGGGATGGGAGACCGGCAGGCGTCTTTACCTAATTGCTTCCCTCAGCCATATGTATCTGGAGTGCTGTGTAGACAACAACCCAAAACAACAGGAGGGAGACGCACTTCCGATGGGAATCCTGTGGCAGGTGGGAACACTGCCAGCCACACTCCAGAAGCCAGCGAGGAGCCTATCTGGGGCTCAAGGCCAAGCAGACGCCAGGGTGGGCAAGGGCCATGGAGCTCGGCACTCTCTCAGGGCCACAGTTGGGGGGCTACCACCCAGGATGCTGGGAACAACACTAGCCTAGCCGCTGCCTCTAATAGGAGATGACACGTTTAGAATTTGTGGGGCCAGGGGCTTCCTCTGAGCTCTTCCAGGAGGACAGTGTTGGGAAATGAGGCATTTAGAAGAAAATAAGTCCTCGGATCCAACTTCTCTTTAAAAATATGACTTTTCTTTCATATAACCGAGTTATATGAAAGACATAACCGCGTTTTATGAAAGACATAACCGCGTTAGGCACACTTGTGATTGCACTATGGATCTGTGTTTTGGCCTTGGTGGCAGATGTCTTGTGTATTACGCATACATAAGGTGTAAGCTGCTGTTAGTCCATAAATATTTATGGGTGACTGTAATCTTCCCTCATTACAAGGATTGCGGTGCTCATTTTACAACCTTAGTTGGTGCTCTGTGTTGGGCTTGAAGTCGTCTCTCCAAAATGCCTCTCCAACACTCGAGAAAGCATGGTCCTGTTGCCCTTTCTCCAGGTGAAGAGCTTCCGCAAGAGGAGAGTGGCAGCAGAGATCGCCGCCTCTGGCCAGGTTCCCTCGGGCAGATGGCGCCAGCATTGCTGTCTGACCCAGCCACGTCAAGCTGGCGCCTGATGAAAGTTATCTGGTGGACCTTCCTTTGTTGGTGAGATTTGAAGACAGTTTGGGGTTTTTGGTTCCACCCAAATTGGCCCCACAACTAGGACTGCAGGAAAAAAAAAAAAACTGAGCTATTTATAAAGTCTTCCTCTATCTTTAAAGGGATTTATGTATGCACTTGTATTTTGGACATTTCTTTAGAATAATCAGTGTGCACTCTCTTCTTTGCAAGCTGTGAGGTCTTGGCTATATTTTTCTTCCATTGATTTGAGAATAGCTAGTTTAATGGTTAATTTAATGACTATCGATTGGCTAGGGAATAGGACAATGCTTCTGGTTACACAGGACTTCATGTTTTAGGGGGAGACAGAAAATAAAAATAGTCACTTAAATCAAAATAGGGTGTCCTAGTTCAGAAAGGGGAGTGTAGGTCTTGGTGTCTGGGTACAAACACAGGCCTCACCCAGGAGCAGCCCTGCTCTGATGTCTGTACCACGGAGGAAGCAGTCGCGTGAGATGCACATGGACCCCGTCAGGGCCTCAGCAGGACTGTGTGCGGGAGGCGGGAGGGAGAGTTCTGCTGCTGAAGCCCTTTGTGCACCGTGAAGGGTTATACGGGATTTAACACCCCTCCCCACGCCCCACCCTCATCGGTTCTCCAGCCCCAGGAGGAGAAGCTCCTGGGGGAAGAGGGAGCAAGCAATGTCAGCCAAACCCCTTTGGAGGATATGGAAAATGGTGACTAGACACAAAGCTGGACATAGATCTGGCTCTACGATCCAAAAATATGTGCCGTGTGCTACAAAGGAGACAAATTTCCTTCAGTGGTGAGGATATCCTGAATTGGTCTGTGTGCACTGTGAAATGCAGCCTGAAAGGATAGGCAGCTGAGGTGGAATTCTGGCCCTGCTCCCCCTTAGGTGGACACCCTGGCAACTGCCCCAGCAACTCTGGGCCTCTGCTTCCTTAAGGTCAGCCCACACCGACCTGGCAGAGTGACCCTGAAGGCTGGGCTGAGGGAGGTGCTTGGGAGCCAGGCAGCAAGATGGGGCGCTCGCTGGAGGTAGGAACTGTTTTTATTAGCTATGCGGCGACATTTAAATAAATGGTTCCCCAGTTAGACACATCTCTTCCCCCAAATGCATCTAACATGAAGAACATCTCGAGGCTGAACATCTCCCACCCTGAGGTAACAAATGGCGATTCTGGGGCCCCTGACGTGGACGCCAGGCTGTGTGAGAGCTGAGCAGCCAGCTGTCCAGGGCTGCGCAGGGTGATGTGGTCCCTCGTCCCCTGGACAGGTTGAGGCGCTTGCTGCCCAGGACACCTGACTCACTTAAGAAACATCCACAGGTGCAACAAGTTTTTGTGCTTGCACGGTGCTGGGCATTGAGCCCAGGGCCTTTGCACTGGGCCACATCTCAACACCCTCCTTCAATTCTCAGATAATCTTTCAAGGTCTTTTCAAAGAAATCCATATTGAAACAAGCAAGCAAACAAACAAACAAACAAGCCCATATTGATTCTGTTCAGCTTATTTGCAGCTATTTTGTTTGGTTTAGTTTTTTGTGACTGCTCTAGCTGGCCTTACTGGATGCAATCTAAATTTGGGACGTACAATCTGGTGGCCGTCAGCCACATGTAGACTTCAGATGTGACAAATCCTAATAGAGATCTGCTGTAAGTGTAAGACATACACTAGATTTCTGACATTTAGTATGAAAAAGGAAAGTGAGATATGAATTTTATGTTAATTATATTTTAAGATGGTAATTTGTTGGATACATTGGGTTAAATAAAATACACTGTTAATGCTAATTTCACCTGTTAAGTTTTACTTTTTTGTGGTATTAGGATTGAACACAGGGCCTTTGCAGCAAGTCACATTCTCACGCATTTTTATTTTTTATTTTTAAAAATTTTATTTTCGGGCACTGGTGATCAAACCCCAGAGTAGTCTACTACTAAGTTACAATCTCTAGCCCTTCTTTTTATTTTTTATTATCTTATTTTTACTTTGATTCAGCCATGTTTGTAGTACATAATGATTGCCTTCATCATGGAGAATTGGTATATGTACATAACACATCTTAATTCAGTCCTTTTTATTTTTTATTTTGAAACAGTGTCTTGCTAAGTCACCCAGACTGAACTCAAATTTGCCATCCTTCTGCCTCGGGGATCCCAGAGAGCTGGGTTTACTAAGCTGTGCCACCATACTTAGCTTGCATCTTTGTTTTTTGTTTTGTTTTTGTTTTTTATCATATTCTCTGCATTTCCAAAACACAGATTGATGAAACCAACTAGATGAAAGACTTCTCAATGATTTCTTCTGCAGCCACGCTGGCAGTTGGAATGAATTTCTAAAGCATGTGGTCAAAACCACAACAACGTGGCTTTTGCATCTAAAACTCAGGGTCATTCAGTATGGGCTCCCTGTTCCCTGCTGGCACAGCCACACTAGGGAGAGAGGAGAGGGGCACGTGGGAAGCCGAGGGCTCCCACGTTGCTCTTTGCTAGGCTGAGGCCAATGGCTAGCGAACAGTGCCACCCCATGGCGTACAACTCTGAGAGCCTCACACAGAGGCAACTGCAAAGCCCGAGGTCCTGCAGCAGAGTCCGCCAGGGCACCCAGAGTTCTTCCAAAGCAGAGCCCAGGCCACTGCAGTGCCATCCAGCAGGACAAACCCTCCCGCTCTTTTCCAGTTTACTCTTCTTTTTCTATGGCTTTAGCACAGCCCCATCCAGTAACTGTATGTGGGCACCTCCAGGACCCTTCACAGCAAAGTAAGGTAGCTGCAATGACCACTGTCTGTCTTTTGCTGGCAGAGTTGGAAGCTGTCCAGCTGTATATGACTGGGACATGGAGCCCTCAGACAGAGGCCCAGATGGCAAGGGTCACTGCAGAAGGAAGGCAGGTCGCAGGTGAGCACCACCTTGGGCCTGCCATGTGCAGGAAGGGAGGTGCCCAAAGGGGAAAGCAACTCTCATCCTTTACCCCTCCACCTACTGCAAATAGCCACTGAACATTTAATGCAGGCACTGAGCCAGGCGCTGGAGCTGCAGCCCACGGCAAGGAAGTTGGCCTCCTGTGACCCAAAGGTGACACAGGGTTCTCGCTGGTGTTGCCGGAGTTGCTCCAGATTGCCTCACCCCTGCGCAAACAATTCCCCACTTAAATTCCCTTGGCTCACTGTGTTGAACTTGCTTTTGTTTTTCTGTTTAGACTCTGACTATCCTAAAGCCACCGGCAAATTTTAAACAGATGAATGACATCATCGTATTTCTTTCTTTCTTTTTTTTTAATTACTCTGACTGATGCGAGGGGTGATTTTATTAGGGTAAAAGTGGAATCAGTAAGTCCAATCTGGAAGCTGTTATGCCATCCTGAGGACAGGAGTGTGTCCTGGAGAGGGTGGCCCCAGAGAGAGCAGAAAATTTTGGGAGCCATTGGGGACACAGTGATGGGTGGAGCTGGTGGGTAGGAGGAAGAGGCAGTGACCTGCCTCCCAATCCAACCAAGGAGAGCTGCTTCCAGAGGAGAATCAAGAACCTGGCTAGGCAGCTGGATGTGGTAGCACCCGCCTGTGATTCCAGCTACTTAGAAGGCTCAGGCAGGAGAATCACAAGTTCAGGGCCAGCTTGGGCAACTTAATGAAATTCTGTCTCAAAATAAAATTTATGTATTTATTTTGGTTTCTGGAGACAGGGGTTTGCTATGTAGTTCAAGCTGGCCTTGAACTCACTATATAGCTCAGGTTGGGCTCAAATTTGTGGCAGTACTCCTGCCTCAGCCTTCTGAGTGCTGGGATTACAGGTGTGCATCACCACAGCCAGCTCAAAACAAAATTTTTAAAGAAGGATTAGGGCTGTAGCTCAGTGACAGAGAACTTACTGAGCATGTGCAAGGTCCTGGGTTCAGGGTTTGGACACTTTTAGTCTGGCATGCCACAAAAGCAGCTGGACCTTCAGAGCTCTTGACACCCAAAGCAGAGGGAAGGAGAAGGAGGCATACATCTCAGTTTTGTCTAGGACTAAAGCCTGGCAATTTAGCAAGACTGTCACCAAATAAAAAATAAAAAGGGCTGGGAATGTAGCTCGGTAATAAAGCACTTGACGGGCATACATGAGAACCTGAGTTCCATCCCCAGCATGGCAACTGCAGCAGTGATAGCAACAGCAGTAGTGTAAGAAACCACTCATCAGCCAGCAAGAAATGAAACTTGTCAACCTACTTACTAATTTCAGTGTGGGCCAAGATGTGTGAGGTTTGAGGAAGACTCAGAGCAAAGCCTGGGGTGGTCATGGCTGGCATTGAGCATCCTCCTGACCCCACTGCAGCTAGGGTCTGACAACACTCCTAGAGAAAAACCTTAATTGAGCACACCCTACCTGTAAGGAAGGCTTTTCCTCTGGAAATCATTCTCTTGCTTAGTTTGGGGAGCATGTAGTCCTCTGGGCATCAACATCCACTTAGATCTGGAGGAGCCCTCTGCTCGTCAGGTGCCACCTGGGACAGGAGAGAGGTGAGCTGGGGATGGTGCTTCTCAAAGGAGCCCACAAATACCTTCTTCCTCTGGCAGAAACTCTGAGCTCCTTCCTTTGAACCAATGAGAAATATGCACTGTCACCCATATTTTCATTCGAAGTAGTATGACATGTGATAAAAAATACGGTGAATGTTAAAAAAAAACACTACAGTAAAAGACACATTGCCCTGGATATGCCTCAAAATCCTCCCCTTTTCTTTGAACCCACTTGTCCCATGGTTCTTGCCACTTTCTCAAGTATTTCTGGAAGACTTCTTTCGTAAGTGTCTTTTTGTTGTGCTGTCATGGCTGCCCTGATAACCTGAATTGATTCCAAATATTTGCCTTCCATGGTCGTGTTGACTTGGGGAAGAGCCAGCAGTCACACAGTGCCAGATCTGGGGAATAAGGTGCATGAGGACGCACTGTCATGTCTTTACGAGCCTGCCTTTTCACTGGATGGCATCTGGTAGCAGCATTCACTGATTTTTTTGATCATAACCTCATAAAGACAGGAAAGAGTAGCTTTCTTAACCAATTTGTCTTCATAGCTCTGTGCATGCCTGATAGAAAAGAAAAAGATAGTAGAATCCTCCAAAATTGCAGAATTCTAAAATCAGCAGTAAGAAAAACTACTGATACTATAATCCCAGGACTCGGAGAGACTGAGGATCACAAATTTAAAACTACCCAGGCTGGGCAGTTTAGTTAAGGCCCTGTCTCAAAATAAAAAATAAAAAGGGCTCCAGATGTAGATGCTTTTTTTTTTTTCCTTTGTGGTACTGGGGATAGAATCCAGGGGTACTCTACCACTGTCCTACTGTGCACCTCCTCTTTTAAAATTTTGAGACAGTTTCTCACTATTCCCAGGCAGTACTCAAACTTGTGATCCTCCAGGCTCAGCCTCCCCACTAGCTAGGATTATCACCATGCCCAGCAAAAATTAGTCTTTAAATTATGAGAGAATTATGGATTTATATCCAATTTCAAGCAACAACACAGAGGGACTCTAGGCTCTTTACTCAGTTTTCCCTACCAGTAGTCTGTGGCATGAGACATCACATATCCACCAACATGGTCAATAACCACAGCCCGTCTCTCAACTCCTGAGCCCCAGTACCACTAACCTTCTCTGTGTTTCTATAACTTTGTCATTTCAAGAATGTTGCATAAAGGGACTGTGTGGTATAAACTCCTGGGATTAGCTTTTCTTCACTTGACATCATTCTCTGGAGATTCATCCGAGTTGTTATGTATCAACACTCCAGGCCTCTTTATTGTTAAACAGTGCTCCATCTCATGAGACTTTAAGAGAAGAGCAATTTTAAAGATCACTTGCTACTTCCAGACAAAGAGATTTGCCCTGCTGAAATCTTAGACACATTGATGAAAATAAATTACCGCATATCTCTACAATCTTAAAAATCCTGCAAGATTGTACTCGCTACAGGGTTTTTCTGTAAAAGCAAACTTAATCCTGAGCATGCAAAACTTCAGCAAAACTTATCATCTCTTATTTTACTGCAATTAAGTAGTCCCCCCGATACATTAAAAATTAGAGAAGTCATCTTTATTATTTCTCTTTAAAGTTATTTACGTGCAGGATGCAACTTAAATATTATTTCTATTTTATTTTCTTTCTCCCTTGACTAAAACGCTGCCCATTTGTCTCTTATATTGGCTTGTTTTTTTATTGTGCTACTGCTATAATATATGGCCTTTATTAGTTTACACCTTAAATTATGCTTATATAAGATTTGCAGGAATAGCTTTTCAACTTACTTGGGAATTTGAAAGACTTATTTTGGGAAGTTGATTCTCAAGAAAGAAATCAGTCTGAAAGGTAAAGTATCAGAGAAACACAGGGGTCTGAGGGTGAAGGCGTTTGGTCTCAGCCTTTCTCTGAGGGTCAAGGGCACCTGAAGACATGGTTTTCATTTCAGTTGCAAGGGCTGTTGCTGTAGGGACCCATGGCAGGAGCAGGTGCCAGTGCATGGCCAGCTCTCTGGAGTCTGTAACACCCACCCAGGGCTATTCATTCACAGCACACCATTGGCTTTCCTCTCCCCCCAGCCCAGAGACATTAGTTCTGATTTTGCTGACCAGCTCAGCCACACTATACCCAGGACAGAGGATCTACCTGCCTTATTGGACTCCTGCACATCCTCCCCCTCCCCAACCCCTGCCATGCAGCCTGACCAGTGACTCGGCAATTTGGTAACTTGTTGAGATTGTTTGTCTCAAAATAAAAATAAATAAATAAAAAAAGAGGCTGAGAATGTAGCTCAGAGTGAAGGCCCTGGGTTCAATCCCTAGTACTGCAGAGGAGAGAGAGGAAGAGAGAGAGAGAGAGAGAGAGAAACAGACAGACAGACAGACAGACAGTAAAACACTGACACACATACTGCAATATAGATGGGCCTGAAAACATAATGCTGACTGATGCAGAAGCCACCTCCTATGTGACTCTATGGGGAGTGTCCAGATTCAACAAATCTTTGGTGACAGAAGACAGATTAGTATCTGCCAGGGGCTGGGGGGAAGTGGGGTGGAGAGTGATCTCCAAATGGGCACAGGGCTGTCTAAGGGAGATAAAAGTGTTTTGGAATTAGATAGAGGTGATGGTCACACACCCTGTGAATGGACTAAATGCTGAGCTTTACGGTATGCACATTTCACCACAGTGGAAAAGCATGTTCTGTAAGGATTTTTACAATTTCTATCTTGTCTTCCACTGACTGGCTTCACTCATTCCTTTTATGTGTTATTTTTGGTGCCACCTGCATAACAGGAGTTGGAGTTCAGCAGGTTTCCATCCTGGAGGAGCAAGTTCAACAGGTGTTCTCAAGCT
>RJWM01051065.1:0-10553 GCA_004363535.1 Dasyprocta punctata
AAACAGAAGTATGCACTATCATTATAACATTTCTCTAACTCTTTTGGGAAGCTAAATAGAAGGGGAATAACTAGGTCAAATGGAATTTTTGATTTTAGTATTTTGAGAATGTTGAATAGTGGTGGCAACATTTTACATTCTCAACAACAATGTAGATGTGTTCCTTTTTCCCTACAGCCTCAACAGCATTTGTTATTATTTGATGTTATTTCTTGATGATGGCCCTTCTGGAGAAAGAAGATGGAGTAAGATGGAATCTCAGTGTTATTTCAAGTTGTATCTCTCTAGTGGTCAGTGACTTGAACAGTTTTATGTATTTATTAGCTATTTGTACTTTTCTATTCTTTCCATTTCAACTGTGTAGCTTTTAATTTTCACCTCCTCAATCCCTTGGCTGGGCCAGAGGAGTGTTCAGAGACCTTGTCTCACTCTGTCTTCGCATGCTGCTATGTTTCATTTGTTTTTGTGCTGAAGCTTGTGGGTTTGTCACAGTAGGAGGCTTTGTTGGTAGCATGGAAACCCCTTCAGTTAATGTGCACTTTTCTGTGATGCACTTCTGGTGTAGCTAGCTGTCGGCTTTTGCCTCTGTCCCAGAATCCAACTGCTGCTGTTTATTTGAGTGGGGAGGCTGCAGTGCACCTGGCCAGAACCCAGTTCAGCAGGAGTGGGCCACAGTGCTGTTGATGACAGAAGGGCAAGCCAGTTATTGGCATGCAGAGAAAGCCAATGGAGAGCAACAACTATGCCACCTTAGCTATGAGTAATAAAATCAGCAGCTATTATAGTTTCAAAGACAAACTGGATATTGATATACCCTAAGAACCAGCAATTTACCCTCTTGCCCATAGAAAAGAAATCTATAATATAGTATAAACACTAAGACAAACCAAATGTTGACCTATAGTAAATATTTATCAAAAAGAACAACTTTTTCTTTCATTGGTAATAGAACAGTTTTCAGTGCTAGTAGCACAAAGTTAACCATATAAAATCACAAAGTTTAATGATTGTACTAGGAAAGAAAAAGTGGGTGGGGTAGAGAATGATAAAAATAAAAATTGAAATATTAATCAATGGAAGAGAGAAAAATAGGATAGAGGATTCTATTGACCAGAGTCAAAGAAATAGTATTAGATTTTATTAATGGAAAAGAAGAAAAAATCATAAATCAGAAAAATCAGAGCAATATAAAGAAACAAAGAATGAACAAAAGTTAAAAGGGGTCAACAAAGAAACAAAAAAAGAAAGAGAATAAACCTCAGACCTCAAGAAGCCAACGAAGAAAATATCAAGAAAAAAAGCAAGGGAAAGGAAAAAAAACTGAGTCAATGAAAAAAAATTCTTCTGTGTTTTTGAATGAATGCTTTCTTCCCAGGATCTGCAGTCTTGGAATCCAGCAAGTCACACTTTTCCCCATGTAGGTTTATGGTCTATGGATTTATTATGTGCCCTCCCTGCTCTAGGGGCCTCCCTGTCCATACACCCCTAACTTGGCACCCACTCAAACTGAGGCACATCATGGCTCACATTGGTAATTGGGAAAAGCAACCAGCCCCACAGTCTTTGCTGGATCTAAGCCATGAGACAGCACTTCAGGCAGACTGTTGGATTTAATGCCAACACTTTCAGAACCAGCCTCCTCTGAAAGTCACACCTGCGGGACCTGGATTCTCACTATGGAGAGCAAAGCCTGGTTCCTTCCTGGGCTGAGCTTAAACTTCTTCAGGGGTCAGTGTCCAAACCACTCTCACTCTGTGGCTGTCTCCCATGGCTGACTCTCACCCAAGCACTGTGGGAGAATGCCACTGGAAACCCTGAGGTGGAGCTGTTTTGCCTTTGTCATAAACAACCCCCTCCCAAATGGAGCCTCATTAAACCCCCTCTAGCAAAATTGCAGGTGCTGCTCTGGGTCTTTCCACTTACTGTAGCTTGCCATGAGGGAGAGGCACTTGCAGAATAAAACCCCACACTACTTTTGCAGTTTGGTAAAGTGTGGGTCTTGGGTCTAGTGCTGTGGGTCATGTCTATTATTTCTCCCTGCAGTTGTTGACTGCCTGGTGCTCACCTCTCCTGAGCTGTTAGTCATGTGCATGATCAGGTTGCTTATTTAATTAGCACTTCTGCTGCCCAGTACCAAGGGCAAACAAAACACAGAACGGACTTGGAGTGTGTGCAGGCGATGGACCAGTGATGGAATCCTTGAGCCCTGGGGTTGACCTGGGGCAAGTGTAACACAGGCCATTGAGGTGAGCTCTTGAATCTGTATGGGGTGCTGGTGTGGGCTCCTCTGCTCATGCAGGGCTCTAGTGCAGCATTCATTTATTTAGTACATCTAGAACAACGAATACCATTCCTGCTTTCATGGGACTTACTATGCAGTGGCCTCTTTTTAGCTAAAATATAAAGTTTGATAACCAAACATTGTTTTAAATCATAATTCCTTTTGCAGGTCCTCTTAAATATGTGTCATAAAGCCACCCAATCATTTTAGAATCATTCGTCTTCTCAACAACTTCCCTAATCCATCCATCACTAAACCCTCTGTGTCTACAATCAAATATTCTTTAATTCTAACTATCTTCCAACTTAACTTTCACTGACTTAGTTTAGTCTGTGTAGGTGCCATTTTCTCTTAATTGGTCTACCAGCTTTCACCTCTTTCCATTAGAACATAATGAAATTCAAAATAAGTAAGAGATGTAGGTAGGTTTCCAAAACGTTCCACAAAAAGCCTCTATGTAAGAGAGTGACAGGAACTCTTTTGGTGGTGGAGGTTTCCATGACATCTGCCATGAGATGGAATGGATCAAACAATCACTGTAGGTAGCCAGCCTCTCAAGGGTTTGCCTCCTAACTCGATCGTGACACAGCTCCCTCAGTTTATCCTAAAGTCATACCTTGATCTCTGGCTTTATTTTGCACTGGATGATGAACTAATTCAATATCTTTTGCAATGTACACCTAGTTAGTTCTGCTTCATATCCCTGGTTACATAGATTTCACTTGTTTGTTAGTATGAGTATCTTTTCAGTGGATATATATATATATACATATATATATATATATAAATACAGGATGCAGATCTGTAGAAGGATGAGAGTTGCTCACTCTCCTCTGTGATGCACAATATAAAAATAAAGAATAAGAGGTTGGAGTCTTTCTCATTTTCCTCCATACTTCTGATGGCTTTAAGAAGAAAGTCTAAGATTTTTGCTCATCCAGACGTAACTCCCTTTCATTTGATATTCCTCTTTTATTAATCAAAGAGAGAGCAAATTCAGTCTTGGAGTCTTCAATGCACCATTAACTGCTTTGATTGTATTGGAGCAAACTGTTACCTTTTATTTATAGCAACTGAGACTCATTTTCAATTAAGTTGACACAAAAATTATTCTGCAGTTTGTTAACACATAAAAGTGTATATTATTAAAGAAAACATTAAATAATAATAGGAGTATCACAAAGATCTGACAGAACCATGATGGAATTTCTGAATGACTGGTTTGGAAAACAATGCTTAAAATATAAATTATTTCTCTTTCTCGCTACCAGTTAACAAATTTTCTTTTTAGTTCAATGAAACTAGAAGCAATTAGAAGGGAATGTCACATTCACACTACCACTTGTACTAAGCTAATTGATTTTTTAACTCATGTATCCCATAATCATTAAACTTATGCAGATAGATGGACTTTCTGTAAATCTAAGACAGTTCCCTCTGCTTGTGCCTTAGATTCCCTACCCTCTTCTAATTCGAGAACATCATTGGAGGACATTCTCCTTTCTCTTATATTCCATTTTTACTGATTCATTCCTATCAACCAGGAGTACACTATGAAATATCTTTCATTTCTTGTTATACATTTATATAATTTATCCTGTGCCCTTTTCAGAAAATTACGTTTCCAGGTGATCTCACTTTTTCTCTTGAACTCTCACCAGTCTGGTCTCCACATTGATTGTGTTTTTCTGACTGGAATATAAGTGCTGGAAGAACAGGCTTTGCTTGCTAGGTTCATTGCTATATCCCTAGTACCTAAAACAATGTCGTACACATAATAGTCTCATAATATTTCTTTGTCAAATAAACAAAGAGCAACAGAAGGAAGGGCAAACAATTGTACCCAGCACATCTAACAGTTTTATATACATATTAGATTTGAATAATTTTTTCTGCGGTTTATACAATTTATTCAAAAGTTATGCATTGTCTTCTAATTCATGCCTCTGAAACATGAAAGGAGAAACAGATACAGAAATGAATCAAATATACGATGTTCCAGAGGGTGCTAAGTATATAGAATATAGTTCTCTATTTCATCAAGTGTTCAGACTCATCTCTTAAGGCTCAGTTTAGATGAAATATGTGCCTTGACCTTATACTCTTGCCCATTATTCTCATTACACCCAGGGTTCTCAAGGAGGTAGGTCTTAATTGAACATGACAAGGGCTTTTAAAATGAAAAAATTACAATTAAACATTAACGGTTTGGCCACTCTGGACTCCCATTTCTCCATGACAAAAATGAATGAGAAAAATGAATTAGTACTGGCTCACATGACACAAACTTTCCCACAAAATATGTGTTGGCTTTACCATCTCTGAGACAAAATATTAGACACTCAAAACTTAAAGGTGGAGAGATTTATTTGGGCTTTGGATTTCAGTGGCTTCAGTCTATATTCATCTGGTTCCATGATAGAAAAGTTATGGTAGAAAGTTGTGGCAGTTAAACCTTGGAAATCATAAATCAGAAAGAGATAGAAAGAGCAAGGAACAAGAACATATATTTGCAAGCAATCTTCCCAAAGACCTTCCTTTTTTGTCAAGGTGTTACTCCCGAAGACATGAAAGTTTTACATAATAGTTTAGATTTAAATCATAATATTCCCCATTTGGCCCTTGAAAAGTTAGTGTCCATCCCATGCAAAATACATTTAGTCTGTCCCTAAAATTGCCAAAATCTTGACAATTTCAGCATGGCTGAAAGATCCAAGTACAAAGTTTCTTCTGAGACTCAAAGCAAACTCTAAACTCTAAGCCCCTGTGGAAAATCACAAACAAAATTGGATATTTCTAACATACAAAAATACAGAGAAACATTGCCATTCCAAAAGCTAGGAATAAGGGGATAGAAAGGAATCAAATCAAAACAAAATTGTGAACCCAGAGGGCACACATTGAGTCTCTAGTCCCAGGTCCAGCACTCAGGGCAGATTATGACCAGATGTGAGCTCCAAAGGTCTTGTATGGCCCCGCCTCCACGGCCTTGAATGTTGCAGCTCACGGTGACTCTCGGTCTGGGTGTGCTTGTTCCCTGCAGCTTTCATCAATAAATGACCCACTGTCCTCACATCTCCAAATTTCTGGCACCTCCACTGCAACTTTACTTTCACCTTCACAGTTTCGCTCACTCACCATTCAAGAGCACACTTCCTGGTTTCCCAAGCCTTCCTTTAAAATCTGGCTAGACACCTCCATGATCCCATAACTCTTGCATTTTGCATGCCTATAAACCTAGCACCATGTGAATAATGTTAAGGTCTGCTTTGGCTCAGGCAGTAGCCTGGTCCCCTTGGACTATGGTTAGAGCTACCTAAAAGTGCCTGCTCGGTTACAACTGAAGAAACACTTTCCTGGGTAGCTTTGCAAGGAATTTTGGGACTCTCTTCTCAAAACAAAGTCCCTACAAGAAGTTTAGCCTTTTATATCATTGTATTCAGTGGAGTTGGGCCAATTTCTGAGCTGCTGTCAACATATCTTTCCCATTTTCCTTGTGCAAAGTACTTGGTTTATTTTTAATAGCAATCTTTTCAGCGGCCAAACTATCCTTGGCCCCAGCTTTACATTACATTTTGGCCACCAGCAAAATTTGTTTGTATCTTGGAGTCAGCACCATTCGTGGACCGGGGTTAGAAAGAACAGTGACTGCAGCAGTCAACAAGCCCAGTCTGGGAACCAGCACCATGTGTGGGCCGCTGACAGACTGAGAACAGCCAGATCTCAGCCCCTTTTGGCATGCGGGCTGGCAAACAAGAAGTACCAATTCCCCCCACCCCAGAAGCAACTGGCTTAACTGGAGAAGCACAGGCTGTGATGATAGTAACCGAGGTGAAAAGCATTTGGATGCCTGTGGTGCTTTGGTGTTTCACTAACATTGCAGATCTAGAGCCAGTAGTCTGATCATAGGTTCAGAGGTTATCAGTACGCAGTGTGTCATCTATGGGGGCTCTCCTGCTGAGGGTTGCAACCATTTTTGAATTCCTATGGTCTTGTTTTGAGGTCCTATACCATTTTCATTGTTTCGCTGGGCTGGGTTTTATTCTCTTTTGTGTTATTTATGTTAAATTCAATGGTAGGAGAAGCTATTTCAAGGATAGCAAGATATATTATGGTAGCAATTTTGGATTTATTATTGGCTTGTTTTGAAGTCCTTTATCACATTTATTGTTTTGTTTTTATTGTTTCTATTCTATTCTGTTCTGTTTGATTTTTGCCCTGTCTGAAGTTATCTGCAGCTATTTTGAAGACATCAAAAAGCATTATAGTAACTACTGTTGATTTCATAATGTTTTGAAGCCCTGTATCTCTTACACTGGTTTCTTTTGATAGGTTTTATTCTTTTACATACTCTTTAAAATAAAAACAATTATTTATATATTTTGGGTTTCTTATTTTTACTCCTGATTCTTATGGTAAATCTGGCTAAAATCAACCAGAAGTACACATGTTGTGGCCTGAAAGTTGGACTGCAATGAAATTTCCTCTTCCATATTAATTAGTCCAACAAGTTTAATCTCAATTTCCCACAAAGTATCAGGACATAGGCAAGATGTAGGTAAATCGTTTTCCCAAAATATAATACATTTGGCCCCTAATCCAAATGCCAATGGAGTCCACATTCTTAGTGTCCTCATTCTCAAGTGACACCTCCTGAGTCTGGCCCTTACTGTACCCATTCCCGTCATCTCTCTTGTCTTCTGAGCTCTGACAAATATCACACATTAAGTACTGTTCACAACCTACAAACGTTCTATCCATCGTCTTCAAACATTTCCAAACTCATCCTGCAATCCAGTTGCAAAAACTATAGTTATGGCTATGTGCACATTCCAGGTACCAGTTTCCTATATTAGTCAGTTTGTTGTCACTGAGACAAAATACCCAACAATTGCAACTTAAAGGAGGGGAAAGTCAAGAAGCAGAGAGAAAAAACTGAGGGGCCAGAGAAAGACCATCTCTTTCCAGGTCATGTCCTCAGTGATCCTTCTCTTCTGAGGATCACTCTGGGTGATCCACCTCTGGGCACATGAGATTTTTAGTAAAATTTTGAGACCTACACTATAAAAGGAAGTTTCCTTCTACTCTGTCTCTTTATTACCTGGTTAGTCTCTCTGGGCTCCTAAATTTCAATCTTCACTGAAGCACATTTTTCTGATTGTTATCAAGGTCTAGAGTACATTATGCTGTGGGTGATTTTATAAATACTGTGCCTTCATCAGCCAAGGATCTTCTTAGATCTATTATCTGTATCCTAAACTCCTTGCACAGACTTGGAGTAGGTATTCACAAAGGTATTGGGGAGAAAATAATTTAGGATTTGATGATCTTGGAGATTTATTTTTGTGTTTTTCGTTTTGGTTGTTTTGTTTTGCTTTTCATTGTTTTGTTTTACTTTGATAGGTAGGAGTCAGTCAAAGACTATTTTCAGGCAGATGTGTTGTCCAAAGATATGTATAATGGTGCAGTTACTTAGAACTTAACAGAGAAAGAAAAGACAAAATTCTATAAGAGAGAGCAGAGAGAGAGAGAGAGAGAGAGAGAGAGAGAGGCAAAGAGACAGGCAGACAGATCAACCTAACGCACAGCAGTTGAAGGCTATCTAGTCCAAGACAAATACACAAGACAACAATATTGACTGTAATGTCACTATGTGGTATAATTAATGGTGGTAATAATGAGCATGCTTGTGTATCAAGGCAAATTTCAAATTATTTAATGAAGATAACTCTATATATTAGTTTCATAATGTTGGAAACTATAGGAAGTATGTGAAAGGGAAATACATTCAATAATACTGAATCCTTAAGTTATTAGACATAGACCAATAGACTCACTTACCACTAAAAAACTAGGGTTTTACTGTTAGTTTGTAATATCTGAAAACTTGCCAGCTATTCAAATTTCTAATTGCCTACTATAATTCTCTAGAAACGAAGACTATTTTTTTCAATTTTATTGTCATTATGAGTATTCACTGAGACTTTGGAATTTTTCTTTTAAATAATGTTTGCTAAAAAGGTGTGGAAACTAACAGAGGGAAATGAAATTTCATAACAGTTAGAAGATTCTTAGAAAGTGGTCAAGCACTACCAAGTATTTGCACGACAACCAAATCTGTCTATTTCTCCTTGCTCACTTCCTCCTTTTTTCTCTTTTATCCGTTAGAAGTTCTTCTACTCTCCATGTTCAAACATGCTTATCAAGACTTCAGCAAGTTTATAGTCCACTTGATTTTGCCCTGCTGTTGAAACATTAACAGAGTCTTACATTGGGAAGCTGTTGACACACTGCTACACCCAATCATTGACACAGAAACTACTCTGCCATGGTCAATTCACTTTTAGGCAGGAAGTGATAGAATTTCATTCCGTGCTCTCTCCCACTGCAGTTCAACTTAGTTTTATGCTGATGATACTGCAAATCTGACATTGCTTACTGATAGCGCTCTGTATATTCTGAAATCTGGTTAACTGTGGTAGCTGAGAAACTTGGCTTTTAACAGAGCTTGGAGACCATGTTCAAGTACTTACTGTTGCCATTGTCAAGACAATTGTCAACCATGGTTCAGTCTTTGAAGGTGAACATGAATGATATGCAGAGATGGGGCCGAAATGAACTCCAGAGGTAATTTTCATACAGGCTATGGGTTTACTCACTTGTTCCATGGTCTGAAAGCACCCTCAAAAATATTTGAAAATCTAAGCTGAGAGTAAAGGTGGGTGGGAGTATGCGAATAGAGATGAGATTAGGAGAGACAAGGGAAAGGAGGCTAGAGTAACAACAATATAGGCTTATTGATTGAACTCTGAAAATATGACAGATAAAAGGTCAAGTGCTTTAAATGTATCATCCCTTTTAATCCTCTCAAAAGTCCTATGAAGCATGTATTAGTCTTATTCCCATTTTAGACAAAACTGAGGTTTACATAGGTCTTGTAACTTACTTAAATTTGTACAGCTATTGAGTGACAGAGCCTGAATAGAAACTCATACTTTTCTAACTCTTGATTCTGTGTTCTTAACCACAGTGCACCAGCTCAGTGCTTTTCAGTAGACCACTAGTGGGGGATCAGAGAAACGGCTTTTCTAACACGGTCTCCATGACCTTCTCCAAGTACCCACCCAAGCCCACCATGTGCTGGAATAGCACTGAGAGAATCAAACAGGAAGAAGAATTGAGTCACCTTTGGGTCTTTTTCTTCAACCTCAGGGACCCACTAAATGTTGGCGTTGTTTCCATTCACATTTGGTAGAATGAATAGAAAGTACATCAAGTTCTGTGTGTCATTAGACTTGAGAAAGGTGGACAGCTCGATGCAACGTCGGCTCTAGAGGCCTTCAAAAACAAGAGAAACTAGCAATAATTTTAAAAATGACTGCAAACCTGCTCTGTGGACCACTCTGCTTGATACAAATGAAATATAACTGAAATATATGGTGTATGCTTAATTTTTTAAAATTATCACAGTAAAAGACATGTTACCATTTAATCTCTCTCAAAATACTTCCTCCTTACCTTGAACGTACTTATTCTGTGATTCTCGCCACTTCCTGAGGCAGTTCTGAAAGTCTGGTTTAGTGAGTGTCTTTGTTGTACTACCATGGCTAACTCCATATACTGAATCAATTCAAAACATTTACGTTTCATGGCTTTTTTGACTGAAAAAGAACCAGAGGTTGCAGGGTGTCAGGTTCAGTGAATAAAGTGGGTAAAGACACAATGTAATGCTTTGATTTCACAGAAATAGCCATAATTATTGAATTTGTTCAGGACATTGAGGCAGTCACAAAAAGGCAGTCATGAAAGAGGATGTCTAGAACTGCTTCAGCATGTGGCAAGCACCATGGGATAAGTGTATTCAAAACAATAGTGGGTGGTAATTGGAGAGGGATTCATGGCAGTGTCTCTTTCACTATAATAGATTTTTAAGCCTGGCCTGCCGGACCAGAGCGGCGCAGACTCGGACCAGGAAGCAAATGAACTGCCCTCCGGGGTCCTGACATCAGGACCCTGGAGGAGAACGAGAAGGGCCCCTTCTGGGGCCCGGCTCGCAGGACCGGAGGGGCACCGCGCGTATGGGCTTGGAATCAGGGACAAATGCACCCCGCCCCCCGTCAACAACCTGCTGTTTCAGAGGTCTGGCTAAATTGATAGCAACCAAGGAACATCAACCAACTTTTTGCTAGTATTGTTTAGTAGATCTTACAGGCCTCTGGGCAGCAACCCGAGCATCTCTATGGAAGGTGACAGCAGGCAATGTAGCAAGTAC
>RJWM01051066.1:0-10547 GCA_004363535.1 Dasyprocta punctata
TCCATAAACAGATAAATGAATAAAGAAAATGTGGTATCAATATATACTGGAATACTACTGGGGACCTGGCCAAGAACCCCAATCTACCAAATCAGTGCACAGGGAAAGCTCAAATAAATGAGACAAGTGGTGTGATTTTAGGGCTCCAGGAGGATCAAAACCCTCTAGCAGAGTTCGAAACTCTGGGGGCTGAGACAAAGAGCTTCTCTGGGCAGCCCATATTTATCAGGTTTTCAAACAAAGAGAGGGGATACTGAGGAAAGTAGGGGAACTGAGCAGTACCTTGTGAGTCACTTCAAAGACTTCTCCAAGTGATAAATTATGCCAATTTAGGGGAACTGTCTTATCTCAATGATGACATTTATGGTAGGAGAGACAGCAGGAGTGAGATGCCTGCAGTTGCAGTCTCTATCTATTTAATTCGGGTTGGAGTCAGGTGTCCTCAGCTGTGGCCTTATCTTGTCCTTTGAGGTATCTCTGAAATCACAGGCCACTGCAGGTCTCAGCTAGGACCAGTGATTCACAGAGGTTCACTTACTATGAATCAGCTCCCATTTCCAGACAAGGGGCCCAGGCCTACGACAGACTCACAGATAAACATAGAAAGCCAATTAATTTTAAATCTTGTTCATAGCCACTTCGTAGTGGTCTCCAACAGAATACTACTCTGTTATAAAGAACAAATTTGAAACATTCGTGGGAAAATGAATCCACCTAGAAAACATAATGTTAAGTAAAAATAAGTCAGACCTACAAGCTTAAATACCATAGAGTTTTTCTCATATGACAAATGCAAAGTAGAAATAAAGAGCAAAGTAAAAGATAGATTAAAGAATGGGAGATAGACCTTTTGCAAAGGACTAAGGGAGTAGGAGATAGACAGAAGAAAGATAGAAAGGGGACATAAAAAAAATTAAGATGCAACATGTACATGTACCAAATACCCACAGTGAATGCAATCATTATGTTTGCAAGCATATTTACTTATTTTCTACATATATATGTGTGTGTAAATAAATAAATAAATAAAATGCACTATGGATATTGTGAAGTGGGAAGAAATTATTCAAAAGGAAAGAGGAACTAGGGTGGGGGAAAGGGGAAAGGAAGGAAAGGAAAAGAAAAAAATACAAAATAGTTATACTGTAATTTCTCTTAGTACATTGCAAAGAAAGGTAATATTGTTTGGAGAATTTTTATGACCATATTTTGTACTCCAAGAATTTTTATGACCATATTTTGAACTTGAAGACGGCAACACTCAATGTATTAAGTATTGTTATTCTCCTCTTATTTTGTTTTGAAATTTTGTTTTATTTTTCCATAAAGTTAAATAAATAAATAAATTCCAAGAAAAAAATTTTTTCAAGAAAAATCTGAGCAGAGTGATAAAGATTAAATAAATATAGCATCATGATTTAGTTAGTTCTTCCAACAAACATTCTTTCAACTGGAACTTTATCTCTTTGTGAAGTATCTTGTTTTGGCTAAAATTAGAAATCAGAAAAACTGATCTTAGAACCTGCCTTTTACAATAACTTACCACAAAGTGTTAAAGCAGAGTTTGCAAAGATATCAGAGCACTTTCAGACACATCACTCATTCTAATACTTAAGGAAATTTTTGCAGAACCAAACACAAAGATGTATCATTAAATTTTACCCATTCAGTTTCATCTTTGTGAATTTCATAGGGATATAATAAATTAATCTGATGGTATAATTATATAAATAAATGCACATCTGTATGAGCAATTAATTCTATATTTGAATACAATGTGCTCAAGTTACTGTTTGGCATAAGCAACTGAGAGAGGATAGATAGCCCTGGCTTTGAAGCAAAGTCCTGACCCTTTCCTTTGGTTCACACAACCTATCTGCCTAGTCCTGTGCTTAGAACACTTCAAGTGAGTTTAAGAACTGCAACTCTTTTCCCACACCACTGTGCCTACCCCAGCCCCAGTGTCCACTGAAGAATTCCTACTTATTTTTCAGTGTTCAACTTGACCTCCATCTCAAACATGTTCTTGCCCTCCCTGCTCCTCCCCTCCCCTTCTTTGTACTCTCACAGGACCTCTGTAATGCTTTTGTTACAGACTTGCACACTGTGCTGTCCTTTAAAGATCTGTTTCTTTTCTACTTGCCTTTACCAAACTGAGAGTTTTCTACAAAATATCTATTGAATAGATGAAGGAATGAATGAGGGATATTTTTTTTCCAGAACATTTTTCTCTATGACTCAAAATACATAAAACAAGATTAAGGGGAATCTCTTTCCATCTTGTGCTTGCCAGATAGCCATATACTTCGCCACCAAGATTTAATTTAATAATTTTTTTCAAAAAAAAATTTTTTTAAGTTATTTAAGAACCATATTCAGCATTTCTGAGCAGATTTCTTATAATATGGTGCAAGCAACATTATCCAACGCTAAGGAGCTAGGCTGCCTCAGGTTAAACTCACCTTGGCCACCTCTTCACTCTGTAATCTTGGGCACGTTAAATAAATATTCTCATTGGACCTCAGTTTCTTCATCTGGTAAAAGGAGAAAGATAATAATTAATATATAGGTGAGGTGTGACACATATAAAAGTTTAATAAATGTTGCCTATTATCTTGTTCCTTTTGTGTAGAATTAGTGAGTGCTAAACAAACAACCAGACTAGACTCTCACCTGTAGTGAATGCACACACACACCCTGCCAGAAGTGTGCATGTTGAAGAATTGAAGAACCATGTTAAGGAATCATGTTAAGGTTGTGTCTATTTTTATTATTATTTTAGTCTCATGTCTTATACATAGTAGGTGTACAATTAATGTTTGTGTATTGATTCACATGCTCTATATATTCCTGCCTTGCACAGATTTGAATTCACCTCATGGTTCACATTGCCTTTCCCAAAACATTCTCAGGCTGGCTGTTGTCAGAGCAGCATGTGGGAAGAGTTAATGTGGCTGATGTTGCAGAAAAGCTGAGAAACAGACAGGAGAGGAAATGACAGTTCAATGGGAACCAAAATTCTATCAGTAATTTAATGGGAAATGATTCACAAATGCAGAATGTACAGACAGTACAAAATGTTCTAGTACTTCAGAAAATAAAAAGGATTTATTTAAAAACAAACAACCTTGGCAGGTTCTAGCAGAATAAAATTGTTAAAATTAAATCAGTTCTATTGTCAGAATTTTTCAGTTGCAACTAGTACAATATGAACTCAAATAAGAAGGGGTTTTGTGGTCTCATGTAAATGTCAAACCTAGAAGTTTGTTTCAAGGATTCCTGAACTGTCTTCTAGTGGGTCTGCCTACCCATTTTCCCCTCTCCCTATCCATCCATCCCTGTGAGTCCCGGTCTGGCTTAGTTTTTTACTGTCTCTTACTGCAGTCGAGTCTCCTCCTTGGGCAGAAGGAGGAAGAATAAAGACCCCAACAACTCCACACAAAGGGCATCCCACTCATTGTCCAGAAATGACTGATTTCTTTTCCTCTCAGGTCCACATAAAGTGGCAAAGGACGCTGGAGAGACCAGATCAAGGCCCACCTGCCACACCTGCAAGAGAAAACACTCAAAATTCCACTACCCCAACCCATAAGCCTCCGGCCATCTTCCCACTGCCTGTCAGCATTAGTGGTAATTTCTATACAGTCTCTTGGCATCTATTTCTTCATTTGGCTTTTTGTCTTAAGCATTTTCCCTGTTCCCACATAGGCACTTTAATAATCAGTTTCTAGTGTTGAACATTTAATGAAGTCGTTATGCAGTAACTTACCTCTCATTTTCTTAATGATTAATAATTATGTCATTTCCAGATATTGCCATATTTTGCAAATACAGCAATTATTCTCTTCTTGCCTATAATATGTCACTTTTAATGGCTATTGCCTTAACATAATTTGCGGAAATTGAATTAATGAGCGAACTTGTGTAAACGTGCTTCAGCACCAGTCTTCCCCAGAGTCAGATATGATGAGCAGACAGACGTTCATTCAGTCGTGGTCCTGAAACATTCTCACTCACTCGCAATGTCTTTGTCAGTCCTACCACATGCATGTTCTGACTTCTTCATCTGAGCAAATGTAAGTGAAATTGCCCAGCAGAGTTCGCAGCCTATAACAGACCCTTGCTAAAATTCGGTAACTCTCAAGGGATCTATTTTATTTGCAAGCATTGTTCCTCGGGAACATTTCAAACATGGCTTGGCTTCAACCATACGAAGTATTGAGTGAAGAGAAGCAAAACACATCTTCAGCATCATTTCTACCTTTAATACAAAAGGAAAAGGGTTTACCTTTTATTGGTCTATTCCCTTGAGCTTCTTCTGCTTTGAAAAAAAAAAAGGACAAATAAATCTAAGGGAACTTTTTTTTCACAAAGAGGTATCATGAGATTTGCACTTTTCGTTTTGGAAAAGTATCGCATTTTTAAAGATTAACAGAGTCGGCCGGGCATAGTGGCGCACGCCTTTAATCCCAGCACTCGGGAGGCTGAGGTAGGCGGAGCGTTGTGAGTTTCAGGCCGGCTTGGGCTACAACGCGAGCGCAAGGCCGGCCTGAGCTACACAGTGCAACCCTGCCTCAAAAAACCAGAGCCAGGAGTTTGGTTCAGCGGCTTACGCACCTGTCAGGCAAGTGCAAGGTTGTGAGTTCAATCCCCGATGCTGCAAAAAAAAAAAAAAAAAAAAAAAAAAAGATTAACAGAGTCTATCATTGCTTAATTAACATTGTGGATTCTAATCTTGGATTCTTGAAGAGTGATCTATGGAGCAGTTTTTTTGCTGGTCATTTTGTTTTGTTTTGTTTTGTTTTTCTGGTGCTAGAATTGAACCCAGGGCTTTGTACTGTGTTACATCCTCAGTCTTTTTCAAATTTATTTTGAGATAGCATCTCACTAAGTCACTAAAGTTGCCCAGGCTGCACTCATACTTGTAATCCTCCTACCCTCAGCCTCCCAGAGTGCTGGGACTACAGGTGTGGACCCCCACACCCAGCCCGGAGGTACCAAATGAAGATGCCTGGATTCCATCCCAAACCCTTCCACTAGAATTCCTGACAGGAATTATTTGACACACAGGTGATTCTGGCACAAAACCAGGACTTGGGAACCAAATAAATCAGCCAATAATGAGGCACCTCTATTAATCTCAGCTATTTTTCAGCCCTTCAATTAAATCTAAAACAGACATTATAGTTTCTTTATTTGTCTTCTTTTCCCCTGCTCCCTCAGTTCCCTAACTGGAGGACTGCAGGTCCCCTGAGCCCAGAATCACTGACTCCTTGAGCCTTCAGTCTCCTAGTCCCCTACTTGGCCAAGAAAATGTCGTGATTCTTGGGCTCCTCTCACCCCACTACCAGTTGTCTGTTTATGCTTCTGTGGTTCATCCTAAACCACACACTGTTAAGGGCAAGTTCAGACATTTCCCCACATGGCTGGTAAGGCTCAGAGCATGGCACTTCTCACACATCAGATAGGTATGCGATGAGTAAGGTGTGAGGGGAAACTGGCATCTACTCCACTCCATGCCAAGAACCAGGTGAGGCCTTCTACACAGTTTCATGCTACCCACATTGCACCTATGAGGCAGGATTTAATGTTGCTAGTTTGCCAGCAAGAATAAAAATGATCATCAAGTGAATTTCATTCCATCAGAAATTGTTTACAATCAGGAGCATTAAAAGTGAGAATACATGTTCCTTTATTCCACCTGCTGCCTAGTTTTCTTGAGATAATTTAAGCCCACAGTCAGAATGTTATAGATAGACCCCTTACATGACAGATATATAGTCACCTAGAGATACCTTCTGTGTTGGAAATGATCAGACCAATGAGTTCTGACCCAGACAAGAGCCCTTTCTCTTTCAATGGTGTTTGTTATCATGAGATCTTGGTGTTTCAAATAGTATTATGGTGTTTGGGCTGAGCATTTAAGATTTCCCTAAAGGCCAAGGCTGAGTAATTTCAGGTAATGAAGTCTAATGTCCAAGGGAAAAGACATTCTGAATCACCCGCTGAAACTGCACCACAGATCTGCTGTGATAGTATCTGTGTTCTAGAACATTGTATAATTGATCTTGTGACTTGAAATTGAATCACTTTTAAGGTTTCTTCCAGAGTTGTTTTGCCCTTCTGAACTATACTGTCTCAGCTGTATTTATCCAGACAGCTGAAGAAAAAGAAAATGCTACCTACCTGGTGTTTCTGCCTTGTCCAGCAGTCTTTAAAATCACTCTGATCCCCCAGGTACCCTTGAAGACGAGGGTGCACTACACGCAAACAGTGAGATGCCAAGGACAGGAGTCACCATAGGAACAGGATTCAGGCTTTACTTCTGCAGGACTCTGACAGGAAGTGACCCAAGTTATACAAACCTTTCTTCACATTATAGAAAGAACTAAAAGCAGTAGGGAATGTATAGTAAAATTTGCCAAGCCACACCCCACTCGCTCAAAACTAGGGATCATAAAACCTTAATGCTAGCACTCTCTCCTTTCACAGATGAAGACGTGGCCTCATGGAAGTTGAGCCACTTGGTTGAAATCACATAGCTATCAGGCAATAGGACAGCTCTTTGACAGCGTTTCTCTAGAAAATTTAACTCTAATGCTCTGTTTATAAGAAAATTCTGCCTGTAAGGAAAAGGGAAAGCTGAGATTAGGCTTGAGGCGGAAGAAGTAGTAAACACAAGTTAAAAGCTCACACTTCACCTTCCCAGATGGGTAATCATGGAGAAGTCAGTTGACAATTGTGAACTTCAATTTTTTGACCTAAAAAATGATCCAACTCCAAGGGTTATTATGGAAATTAACTGAATTAAGACAGGTAGACTAGCTGTACTTCACAGGTACTCAGTAGGTGTTATGCCCTTTCTTGAAATAGCTGTCAGTTAGCCATCATTCTTATGCATTCAGTAAAGAGGTCTCTGAAGGACTTTTAATAATTTGCTTTTTTGACCTGTTCTTGTGTTAGTTTATTTATTTCCTTATTGTCTACCTCCTTCCACTAAAAGTTAAGCAAAAAGGACATGCTCTTTTCTGTCCTGCTCCCCTTTATCCCCAAGTCCTAGTACAGGGCCTGACCTATAGTGACAACCAGAAAAATTTAGTGAATTACAAAAAGGAATTACAAACTTCATGGGGAGCAACGTAATTCCTTTGCCTCAGCGTTTTCTAAGAGAGATAATGCTTGTCTAATTCTTTCATCCTAAAATTGTACTATGTAAAGGGTATGGCTATATATTTTTTTCATTTTATTTACATCCATTTACACTCATATAGTAAGTTACATGTTTATTGTATTGGGATATCAAAATAAAGATATACCATACATAAGAATGGTTGTTATTGGGGAGAAAGGTAAGAGAATAGGTACTTAGAAACAAAGAGAAGCTCAAAATGAATCTGCAAATATCCTATTTTTTTTCCCCACACCCCAACTGGGTCTTCCACATGTTAGACAAGCACTCCGTAACTGAGCTAAACCCTCTATTTCTTTTCTTTTCCTCTCCTTTGGTTTTTTGTTTTTTTTTTTTGTTTTTTTTGTTTTGTTTTGTTTTGTTTTTTTTTTAGACAAATTCTCACAATGCAGCCCAGGCTGGCATCAAAGTCAAAATCCTTCTGCCTCAGCCTTCTGAGTGCTAGGGTTACAGACATATGCCACCATGTCCTGATCCTCTATTTCTTTTATAATAAAAAATGACAGACAAAGCAAAAAAACTAGCTGGGCATGGTGGCGCATGCCTTTAATCCCAGCACTCGGGAGGCTGAGGTAGGAGGAGTGTTGTGAGTTGGAGGCCAGCTTGGGCTACAATGCGAGTACAAGGCCGGCATGAGCTACATAGTACGACCCTGCCTCAAAATGCTAGGGCCTGGAGTCTGGTTCAGTGGCTTAAGAGCCTGTCTGGCATGCACAAGGTTGTGAGTTCGATCTCCAGTGCCACAAAATAAAAGAAAACATAGGGCTGGGGATTTAGCTCAGTGGTGTAAGCGTCTGCCTGGCAGGTGCAAGGTTGTGATGTCAATCGCCCGTACCAAAAAACAAAAGTAAAAAAACTAATTGGATCAGAGGAAAAAACTGAATGGGAAATAGGCACTGATAGAAATAGGCAGAAACTGATTCTGACCTGACAACTTAAAAGAAAATAGTTCCAATCCAAGTTCACAAGATGGTGTTAACCAATTGATCCAGTGCCAAGCAGACCGACAAGCAGCTGAGTCAGGTGGGAAAGCAAGGACCGAATGTTAGACATCAGGGAGTACTTCTGTGACAGCTTGATTTCCTAACTGCTCTGATCACCATCAGCAGAATTCACAGTGTATCTGCCTCTGGAAGAACCTATCATCATTATCAGAGCAACATCACTCCCCATAAGACTGTGATCAATGACTATCCTTTAAGCAAATACTGTATGTGTGAACATTGCCCTGTTATAAGTAGGACACTGTCTAGCTTTCACCATTTTATGGTCATTGATAATCCATAAATTGTGACTTTTCCACAACTAAGGTCTATTCCTAATTCATTTCATGTGTTAGCTGTGGCCTTGTGTAGCTTCTCTATTCAGGATAGAATTAGAAGGATTCTCCCACAGAGGTGTAGGGCATGCTGGACTCATGGCAGTAGGAGAAAAGAGCATGCCAAACTGTTATGGCCCATAAAGACTCTGCCAAGAACTTCTGCTCAGAGTTGACATACATCACTCTCACTCCACTGGCCAAAGCAAGTCACATGATCAAGCCTCATCTCAATGGGAAACATAGGCAGATTCTTCTGCAGAGAAGCACTATAAATTATATGGCTTCAGGCAGGCATGTATAAAACTCCTACAGCATTCAGTGAGTGTGGATAATAATAGGATATTCCAGAGATGCCACATTATCTGCCTTTTGTGGTCAGTAGGTGAGATTTCTGATCTCACAACAAACATACTAAAACTTGCTTTTTGCGACTTTTAAAAAGTATTTCTTTCAGAGACACAGGTTACTGAAGAATGTATTAAATATTCCTTGAAGTTTGCAGAAACATTTTTTCTGGGGGAAATGCAATAAATAATAAACATTCCCTTGCCTCACTGTAGTGTCCTATGAGTCCTCCAAAATTGTCATGGTCACACCAAACAGATTTAAATAGATTCTATTAGACACACAGATTTTACTTGGATAATAATAATCATACCTCAAAAGAACAAATGATATCAATGCCTAGGCTGAGTTTGTTTTGTTAAACGATAGTTTGGAATTTCCCCACTTTGGGTTTGCAGTCTAAGTGGAAGGAAATTCAATTAAAAGTGCCTGGGCTTTATGTTATGCTCTTTGGTCACCATCTTGAAAATCCTGATAATTCTGAACATAGGATATTCATTTTCATTCTGCACTGGACTCCACAAACTATGACACCAGTCTGGCTCTGAATAGATGTTTCCTCCTCTGGAAAACTTCCCTGACACCTCTGGTAAAGATAGGCACCTCTCTTAGGTGTCCCCATATGGTCCTGTGACCATGCCCCTGACACTCTATACTGGAATTTATGTATTTTTTTTTCCCCTAGGATCCATGGGTTCCTCAAACACAGAAACAATGACCAAGTTTTCATTGTATTTCCTGCATCAGTTATCTGACAAACATTTGGTGAATAAATAATTATCAGACTGGGGGGCACCTTCATAAAATTTCTAGTCTTGTGAAATTTCTTCTCTTGCAGAAAAACAGCTCCATCCTGCTATAGTGTTCTTCCTGTGCTCTGTGCCAGAGAGTGCCAAGTAAACTGATAGCAGCACCTTCCCACTTCTGTAACCATGCACCTTCCCACTGCTGTAATCTTCCCCAGAGAGCCACGGGACTGCAGCTGGACTTCAAGAACCTTTGGCTGTTTTCCCTCAGATTCACTTTTCTCTTCCCAAACAATGTAGAAAATCATATGCAGTAGTTCATTGATCTTAATACTTGAAGTTTTCTGCTACTGCCCAAAGCACAGGACAAGAGACAAATGCAAATTACCACATTCCAAAGGGAAAACTAGAAATTTACACAGCATACATTATTCAGATCCTACACAGGAATTAATGCCCCTATTTTCAAGTAATAAGGTAGTTCTGATGCACAACAAGTAGTAAACACAGAATAAATTTCAACATACCATGAAAAAAACCTACATCTCTCTACATATTCTTATCTCTGAATAAAAATAAACTGGAGCATGTGGCACTTATGTTTTAAAAAAGTTCTGGGCAGTTAACCAAAAACCATTACAGAAATTACTGTAATGTCAGGGTTGCTTGGTTATATGCATGATGATAAAAGCACACAGGCCTGGGGCCCAAGAGTTCACATCCTGACTTTACTATTTACTAGCTGTGTGAACTTGAGTTATTTACCCAAACATCTCTGAGCCAGTTTCCTGGTATTTTAAGTGTGGATAACAATATCCGCCACTTCATAGACTTGTTAAAGAGAGTAATGAGATCTGCATGCAGAGACTTAGCACAGAGCCCACGAACTCAGAAAGCCTCAGAGAGCCGTACTCACCCTTCCTTCCTCTGCCTCTATTCCTGTCAC
>RJWM01051067.1:0-10604 GCA_004363535.1 Dasyprocta punctata
TTTTTTTTTCTTTTTAATTTTTAATTTTGAGACAGGATCTCATTAAATCACTAAGTTGCCCAAGCTAGGTTTGAACTTGTAATTCTTCCACCGCAGCCTTCCATAGTTCAGGGATTACAGGCATGTGTCACCGTGCCGGACTGGGAATTTTCAGTCCTGCAAGTTGCCAGAAGACTGAAAGGGCCTAATGCAGCTACTTATGTGTGTGCGCATGTGCGCGTGTGTTTGGTCTGAGCTGCATGGAGTCAGGATGCCTGGATGGGAATCTCAGTTTTGCCACTTGGGTGCTGCGGCATCTCGAGCAAGTGAGTTAACCTCTCGGTACCTTAGGTCCCTCCCCTTAGGTCCCGTCCCTTAGGTCCCTCCCCTTGGGCCCCTCCCCTTAGGTTCCGCCCCTTAGGCCCCTCCCCTTGGGTCCCTCCCCTTGGGTCCCGCCCCTTAGGCCCCTCCCATTGGGCCCCTCCCCTTATGCCCCACCCCTTGGGCCCCTCTCCTTGGGCCCCTCCCCTTGGGTCCCTCCCCTTGGGTCCCTCCCCTTGGGTCCCTCCCCAGTAAAATGAGGATAAACAGGAACAGCGCCTCCCAGTGTTGTTGGGAGGGTTAAACAGCTATCAGAATACACCTTGCATTTTTCCTTAGTTCTTGAAATCAATTTACATTTTTGACCCTAGGGTACCTTCGGGCTGGGATAGGGAGAAATGTCATTCTCAGGGATCCTCACTTCCTGGATTCTTTCATTCCTTCATTCAACAAATGTTTATTGAACACTTGCTATGTGCTCAGCACTGTTCTAGAGACTAGGAACACAGCAGTCGACAAAGCAGACAAAACCCCCACTGATGCTCGCCTGGGATAGATAAACATTACAGATGATGCAAAGGAACATAGGTCAGATGGTACTAAGTGCACTGGAGAAAAATGAAGCAGCAATGAAGATATGAGAGCGTGTGCCTATCTGGGTGATGTTATGTGACACACCTGTGATGGCCTGTGGGTGGTTATGCACTGACAGATGCATGGTGATGTGTGTGCATGTTTGTTCATGTACTAGGCCGCTGTGTTTAGCCACTTGGGGTGTTGTTCACACAGCTTAATGCAGTGGGACCTCCTGGAGTTGTGCAGTGCAGAGGTCTGTGCATACGTGTAAGTGTGTAAATATACCTGTGAAACATGTTCCTGTGTGTTCGAGTTTGAACTTTGGGACATAGCTACTTGCAACTAGATGAATATGTATGTATACCTTTAAAATGTTGATGTTTTGTTTGCCAAGCATTTTTACATTGTTTTTGCAATAGTTCATTGGAGTATTTGTGATCTCACTGGCTTAGTTTTTTGGTGCCCTTTCACATCTTGCATCTGAGGCAAGTGCCTCGTCCTCCTACCCTGGCACTGTCTGGGAGGGAGAAGGAACGTGCGGAAGGCTCGGCTGCAGCAAGGATGCCCGCCTCCCCTCCTGACTCCATCCCGAGCCTGTCTGCGTCAGCCCGTGACCAAAGCCAAACCCAATCGAAACACGTTTCGTTCCTGTAAGACGAGATTTACTCAGTGCGGACCGTGTGCCAGGGACGGTGCATACATTATTCCACTTGATCCTTATTACCATCGCTGGGGTAGACATCAGCTCATTCAAATGAACATCTGTTTATGTAGGGCCTACTGGGTGCCTGGAACGCCATCTGGCATTCACACTGGCCTGGCAAGCATCCTCTATTTTTCTGATAACAGCACCCCAGTTTTCCTCTAGGGACCTCACTCCTCCCCCTCCCAGTTCAACTGGTTCAGCCTGGGCTTTCTGCACCCCTCCCCTTGCTCCAAGGGTATTGTTGTGACCCAATCAGCAGAGTCGCAGAGTCTATACCTGTGGATATAGTGATTGGTCAGCGGATGAACATGTGACCCACATTGATCCAACCAGAGTAAATCCTGGGACTTTTGCTGCCCTCTTGGGAAACAGATTTCTTTTTGCTAATATTTCTAATTGGAAGAATGATGTAACACTGAGGGTCTGCTTTGTGGAGAAAGGGAAAATCTGAGCCCTTATGATGTCTTTAAAGCATCTTGGTTCCAGCCAAAACTCAAATCAGTTACTGCAAGACTTTCTGGTCCAGTGAATACACACACACACACACACACACACACGCACGCACGCAGGCACACACACACGCATGCACACACACGCACACATGCACACACGCATGCATGCACACACACACACATCACTTGATCCCGTGCTTGCCATCTTTTGTCTCCTTTAACTCTGAGATGAGTCCTATGGCAAGGGGTTGTGGTTACAGGAGAACCAAGTAGTTGCGCTTGAGGCTGAGTCTGAGTCTGCCCGGCCCCTGGGCCTTTCTGCTTTCAGTCTCCATTGTGTGGGGCCTGGGCCAGGGGCTCTGTGAGAGGACCGGCAGGTAGATCTGTGTCTACTGGCAGCCACGGGCTCATCCTGTGACCTTGGTCAGGACATGTCCCCGGTCCAGGCCTCAGTTTCATCCTCTAGAGTGATGGACAGAGCAGGGCCTGGCCTGTCCCACGGGTGTCAGGGTTAGATGAAGTCACCCATGCAGGGAAGGCAGGTGGCAGCAACCTCAGGGATCAGAGTCACTGTTCTTCCTCTGTGGGAAGGAAGGCGGGCTGGGGGTTCCCGGCCTCCCTGCTGGCCCCAGGCTGCCACAGCCTTTGTGGCACCTTCATCCGTCTTCTGTCAGATGCACAGGCCTGGCTCACTTACCCAGAAAGCTGGCACTTAAGCAGCCACTTGCCCGGTTTCTCTTGTAATGTTCATTATATAAATTTCACATTTCCTGGAATAGAGATCTTGACTGTCTGGACCCTTGGCAATCAAATCACCAAAGGACCTCATTTATATTAATGGGGCCTCAAGTCTGACTTGAGAAGAGGCCACGACAAGGATGGATGACAGTGACTCCGGGCTGAGCCACTTGCTGGGGAACTGGCGCTGCCTTGATGAGCAGACGCCCATGCTTTGGGCTGGGACCCGGGGTGTGGCGGGGCCGAGATGCAAGACTGTGGGCTCTCTGGTTTAGATGCCCTGCTGGCTGTTCTGTGCCCTCAGAGTGAGCTCCAGGCTGTGGGGTGCTGTGTGATGGGTCCCTGCAGCCACCCGACCTCCTGCCACCCCTCCTCTCCTCACTCACCCCAGCAGCCAGACTGCGAGCATGTGCTGTGCCCTCTGCCCGAGAGGCTGCTCCCCAGCTCTTCCTGTAGTGAGCTCCTTCCTGTCACCTGAGTCATCTCACGGCCGCCTCTTCCCAGAGGCCTTCCCTGGTTGTCTCCCTGAAGCACCACTCCCGGTCACTCTGTCTTGCCACCCATTTTATTTTCTTTCATTTTCTTAGCACTGAGCAGTCACTGGTTCTCTTGCTGACTTCTTTCCCTATTTATTTATCAGCTGTCTTCACCAGGAGAATATAAACCCCATGGGAGCACAGACTGCACCCTTTGTCTTGCTGGGATCTGGCACAGAGAAGGTGTTAGATAAATATTTGTGGAATAAATGCCTGGATCCACTCAGCAGACCCCTTCCGAGTGCCGGCCCCTCGTAGGGCCCCGTGCCGGGTGCTGCCCGCGTGCGTCTCATGCCAGCGCAGAGGGGTCACGCGGAAGTAAGCTGCATTTATTGAGTGTGACATCATAAAAGACAGCCCATTTAATCCTCATGACAGCCCTGTTCTTCATACCAGTTCGCCAAGCACAGAGGGGGAGTAACTTGCCCAAGATCACAAAACTAGGAAATAGAGAAGCCAGGATCTGAGCCCAAGTCAGCTGGCTCCCACTTCTACGGGGTTAACCAACGCAAGGAAGCCACAGGACGTTAGAGCCTGGTACCCAGAAGGCTGAGCTAGGGGAGGCTCTGGGGGCTGCAGGAGCCAAGAGGGGGCAGCTGATCTAACCTCTCATTGCGGGAGGGTTGGGAGAAGCCTCCAGAAGATGCAGTGACTTCGCTGTGTCTGGCATTTATTTTTTAACTTAACATGCAGCTTAAGAATTTTTAATATCTTCGCCCTGTGCACAGTTAGCATGGGAAGTAGTGCACGTGACCCCAGCATGAGGAAACAGGGAATTTTGTGCGTTTGTAGTGTTGAGTATGGCAGTACACACCTGTCATCCCAGCACTCAGGAGGCTGAGGCAGGAGGATCACCATGAATTTGAGGCCAGCCTGGGCTACGTAGTGAGTTCAAGGCCAGCCTGAACTGCACAGCAAGACCCTGTCTCAAAAAACAAAAACAAACAAACAAACAAACAAAAAAAAAGCAAAATGATGTTAAGACCACAGAATATATTCAGTCTTTAAAAAGAAGAAAATTCAGACACTTGCTACAACATAGGTAAAGCTTGACCCTTCTGCTCAGTGTGGAATAAGCCAGTCAGAAAACAGCAAATCCTGCCGGAACCATCCAGTGAAGACATTCCCAAATCCCGACCGATAGAAGCCGTGTGTGATACTAAATGTTTATTGTTATTTCAAGCCGCTGAGTGGCGAGGCAATTTGTTATGCAGTGATAGATCGCTAATATGGTTCCCCATCTGTAAACTCAGGGCGAGGGTGATTTCATGGGGCTGCTGCTGTTGATAATCTCATGATGATGACTTCCTCGTTTGTATTTCATAAGGTTGTTGCCATGAATTAATTAGCAAATATATCAGAAGGGCTCGGAGCGGTGCCTGGCACACGGTCCACGCTCAGTAAATGTTAACAAGTACAATTTTACTTTCTCTGTGATCGCTGGCATTGTGAGGTGCTCAGGCAGAGTAATAATCCCTACTAAAGAATGTACTGTGCTTCACACATCGGTGGAGATAATAAAGAGGATAATGACAAGAGCCACATTATTGAGCACCTACTGCATGCTCATTCTTGGGCTAAACACATCTATCTTTTCGTTGCAGCTCCCCAGTAGTACCTTGAGATAGATGCTATTATTTTCCCATTTTATGAAGAAGAAAACCAAGGTTCAAGAGAGGGAAAATGAAAGGAAGCCTTAGGTCACATGGCAAGGAAGCAATGTAGCCAGAATTTAAACTCAGATGTTTCAGATTCCAAATTTCCTGTCCTGAGCTGCTAGGCTAAGCTGCAACTTGAAATCTACACCTCCCCTCCCCTCCCCCGCCCCACCCACCTTCTCAATTCCTTGTGTATTAGCACGGGGTTAATTGGCTACACAGCTGGCAAGGGAATCATTTGTTCTCCACCTCCCACCTGCAGCACCAAAGTCTTTTCCACCTGGGAGACCTTCTGGGTTTTGTCATTCCAGTCTCACAACAATCCAGTCCAGTGGCCAGGAACAGAATAAGAACACACATGCAGACAGAAAAAGCACGGAATAGCTGCCTGGTCTTAGATCCCTCCAGCGGCTCATCAGAGGCCATTTCATTAGCCCAGACCTTTGCAGCCTGGCACCTCCAGACGTGCCACCAGCTGGCTCTGCACAAACAGCTCTCCAAATATTTGCTGTAGGGCCATGTGGTCAGGTGCAGTGGCAGGTCCCCAATCAGGCCATGAGCTCAGGGCACCGGCATTGCTGCACCTGCTCCTCTCCCCAAGTGGGAAGGATGGGGGTGGCTGTGCAGTCCCTGATGGCTTAGGCTTTTTTGAGCCTGAGTCTTATGTGTCACTTGTGCTAGGGCAAGAGGATGGGCTGATAGCGGTCAGAGGGGGAACAGAGAAGTTCACAGATGTCTGCGATGTGTCAGGGGCTGAGCAGGGCCTGGTATCTCCTACACTATTGTTTCTCAGATATTTTTGACTGAGTTGCAGGAGTAAGTATATTATGCATCATGATACACAACACACATGCTTGTGCATGCAACAACACACAACTGTAATGACAGTTTCATAAGTCTGTTCTTACCTTCTTATGAGCAGTGCATGTTGATTTCTATTCTGTTCCACACTATTCTGTTCCACATTTTTTTCTTCTTTTATTCAAAAAGTGCTAGTCGTCATTGGGCATGGAGGTGTGTACCTGAAATCACAGCACTCTGGGAGGCTGAAACAGGAGGATGGAAAATTCAAGCCCAGCCTGGGCATCTTAGTGACTTATCAAGACCATGTCTCAAAGTGAAAAATAAAAAAGGGGCAGGGATGTAGCTCAGTGCCAAGGTCCTGTGTTCAGTCCCCAGTACTGAAAAAAATTAAGTGCTAGTTATGACTCATGAAATAGATTTTAAAGGGCTCTAATTTAGAAGCTCATAATCTGGTTCAATTAACTTGGACACAATAGGAAAAATATATTTTCATTGATCAGTAGCTGCAATATAGCACTTGATTTAGTTATTAATAGGCAATAGATCATAGTAGCATTAGCAGTTCCATCGACATTGTCACCCCCCCCAATCACAGATCATGTGGTATTTCATTATGGCTGTTACAAATGTCTGGAAATAGAATTTATGCTCTTTGCTACCTTAAAATTGTTGTAATTATTAGACCCACTGCTAGATTTTGTTGTTTATTAAAAAGAGGCACATCTATTACTGTATCATGTATTTAAAAATATTTTGATAATGGTATTTCAACAGTGTAGGTTTCCTTTGTAAATGTATGTAGTTTATTTTACCTAAAAGTATTATTTTGAGAAGGGGCCTGGGGGTGTCATCAGACTTTGCAGGGGTGCATGGCACACAGAGTTTAACGAACCCTGACCCCTCTGAGTCTGAACATAGTTGAGGAATTGCTGTTCTGCAAAGGAAGCTCTTGGGAGGGGGGCAGAGCTCCGGAGTCCCTGCCCCGTGCCAGCTCCACACAGAAATCTCGCTCATGGCCAATATTTCTGTAGCATTTACAGTGCTAGCCTCTGCACCAGATCCTTGGCGTGGGTCATTTCTTTTCATCTTTACACCAACTCATGAGAGATTTGTACTATTTTTAGCCCCGTGTCTCTTGTCTCTCTTGGTCTCTTTACCATCTTTATTTTTCTGTACTTTATATGGTACGGAAGTACTGTATCTTTTAATCTGTGTATTGGCAGCTCCTCCCACAAAGGTGCATCTCTTGAAGGAAGACAAAGGTTGGTTTTGCTCGAGTGCATCCCCCAGATATTGAAATATGCAAGATTCCAGGGGATGTGGAAAATTCTACATCAGAATGAAGACTATGTTACTGCAATATTTAAAAGAATGAAAGGTGATGCCAAAAACTCATGGTGAACAAATTATCAACGTGATGGTTTATATGTAGATGTTCCCCTAAAACCTCAAGCAATCATAAGCAGGACCCTGAAGGTGATTGGGGTGTAGGAGCTTGCAGCTGACTTGCTGTTAGGAGGTGAGGCCTGGTCAGAAGAGATAGGTCACTGTGGGCGTGACCCAGAGGGCTCTGTTTCCCTTCCCCGGTTCTTCCCTTGATACTCTGCTTCCTCTCTGCCGTGAGGTGAGCAGCTTTCCTCTGCCCGGGCCTTTCCACCATGCCTCCTACCATGCAAGGCCTGAAACGTCTAAAACGTGAGCCAAAATAAACTTCTCCTTCTTTCAGTTGTGAGTGTCTGGTATTTTGTCCCTGAGATGAGGAACATGACTAAGCCAATCAAAATTTCACATAAAGACCAGATCTACCTCTGCACTTGTGCACCTTTCCTGGCCCTTCCAGAGCTGTCGCTCCAGTGCGTTCACAGCGCTCTGCAGACGGGACCCGGAGGCCTGGCGGAGAGACCTCCTGACCAGTAACTGGTGAGCGGAGGACTCGGGATTTTGACTTCAGGTGTGCTAGCTCCCAACCCAGCCCTCTTAAATTCCGTGCTTTCCAGGCTGCCGAATAAATAACCACACTTGATTCTTTTGGCAGAGGGCGTCATCTAGTGAAGTCAGACAGATTTGGGTTAAAATCCTTGCAAAATAGAACATGAGACAAGTTTACAAAAGAACAAGCTGCAGGAGCTTGGACAAGTCCTCTCAGTATTCTGCTTTGTTTCCCTCAGCCTCAGAATATAGATGCAGCATCTTTCTGGGAATGTTTTGTGAGGACAGGGGAAAGAACATGCAATGAGGGCCCAGAAAACCATCCGGGAGACATCCAGGACACAATCTGTGTGTGTGTGGAGGGGTTCTCTGAAGGCCCTGCCTGAATCTGAGTGACTATGAACCCCCCTAGACCAGCGGTGGCGAACCCGTGGTACACAGGCTGCAGCGGGCTGTTTGTATCATTGAACGCTCTAAAAGGTTCGCCGTCACTGCCCTAGGCTAGGACTGATTCAACTGTTACCCCAGCACCAAGCAGAGTAAGTGCTCAGTAAATGCATGTGGAAGGCAAAGAGACAAGAAGCAGGGAGGTAAATGAAGAAGGGGAGGCAAGAAAGATGTCCTCACTGATCTCAGAATTGCACGCTTATTCACGACTGAGAAGCAGAAGGTGCCAGGGTGAGTTTGTTTAGTGACCTACGGGTGAGGGGCGGTGTGGTTGGGAGACCTGGAATTCTTCTGAGCCTAAACTATCCCCAGAGGGCCTCTGGCCCCCTGCAGTGATGCTCCTGCTTGAGGAGGGACCAGGGATGTGGTTTTGGCTCTTGCTGAGCTGCCGACGTGTGGTAGGGCCCTTGGCGAGTTGCAGGGATCTGGATCTCCGTGTGCTGATCTGTGTAATGGCACCGGTACCGCTTTCTGGGTGTTGCAAACATCAGCTATGTGCACTGGAGACTCTGAAGTGTGGCCCAAGACATCTGTGAGCCTCTGAAGAAGGTTTCTCCAGCCCATGTTGGAAAATGAGAAAAATAAGGATCACGCAAGCAGGTTTTCAAGAAAGAAAGTCAGTCTGACTCTAAGGACTGTTCTGATTGCTGGCAGCCGTATGCACTGGGCTACCTCTGTGACAGGTGACCTTGGTGTGACAGCAGTCAGAACTGCAGAGTCCAGAACTCTGTGAGGCTAGGTAGGAGAATTGGCAAGTTCAAGTCTTCCCTGGGTAGCTTAGTAAGACCCTGTCTCAAAACTAAAGAACAAAAAAGGAGGTGGGAGTGATGGTGTATCCCTGTGATACCTGCACTTGGGAAGCTGAGGCAGGGGTCACTGTGAATTTGAGGCCAGTTTGGACTACATAGTGAGCTCAAGGCCAGTTTGAGCTACATTATGAGACCCTATCTTAAAAAAAAAAAGACTAAAAAAGGGACGGGGGTGTAGTTAAGTAGAAAGGTCCTGGATTCAATTCCCAGTATTGAAGGGGGAAAAAAAAAGACCCCCAGAAAACTTGCCAACCCTTTGACCAACAGCTTGACTTTCAAGGATATTTCTTAAGAGAAATCTACACACAATATGAAGTGAGTCCCATTTAAACAGACATTTGGGGTTTTTTTGCTCAATATTTAATGTTATTTATTGAACATTTGCTGTATGCTAGACATATTTCAATTCCCTGGAAGCGCAACAGTGAAAAAAACTAACAAAAATTCTTGTGCTCGCGGAATTATATTCTATGGGAGGGAGATAAACAATAAACAAAATAAATACAATGATAAGCGCTGCGAATAAAAATAATTCAGACAAGGAGATGGAGTATGACAGTGTGTGTACATGTGTGCAGTTACTATTTTAAATAGGGTCATCAAAGGGTTGTTGAGTTAACCAAAGAGGAGAGGCTGAGAGTCATGTGATTGGCCTGGAGGAGATGTTCCAAATAGAGGAAACAGCTAGAGCAAAGGCCTTGGTGGAAATGTGCTTAGTGTATTAGAAAATTGACAAGCAGGTAGCGTGTCTGACAGTCAGGGAGGGGAAGATGTGCTTAAAACAGGCAATTCGGGACAGCAGAGATGGGTAGTGGGCATTAGGGCCTGTGGTGAGCGTGTTTGAAGACCAGGGAGGTGGCAGCGACGTTGGAGCAGAATGGTGAGAGCAGGAGCCCTCGAGTTGTGGCCTTGCAAACGACACCAAGGACTTCAGCTTCCACTCATCATGTGCTGGGAGGCCTAGGGGAGGGTTTGATGATGAAGCGACACGACGAGACTGGCAGTTTGACACGTCTCCTCTGGCCAGTGCATTGAGAAGAACCTGAATGAGACCGAGGGCAGAAGCAAGGAGCCCAGTCTGGTGGCTGCTGCAACGAGTGGGCAATAGACAATGGTGGCTGTGGCAGTGGAGGGCTGAGAATGCGGATTCCTGGCCTGTTTTGCACACAGAGCTCGGAGGAGCTCCCGGCAGGCCACTCACTTCAGCGCTGGGGGCGGCCGCCGAAGTGTAGAAGCTGCTCAACGCTCAACAGTAGGAGACTAGCAGTTACCATGTAAAACAGGGCCCGAGGCTGGCTTACGAAGAACCGGGACACTCTTCAGGTGCGCATGCAGCCTGGGTTCCAAAATACATGTAGGCAAAAGAATAAGGTGCAGTAGTGTCTATAGTACGTTGCTATCTTTGTGTGGTGAAATAAAACAAAGCACAATGAGCCGGGCGTGGTGGCGCACGCCTTTAATCCCAGCACTCGGGAGGCTGAGGTAGGCGGAGCGTTGTGAGTTCGAGGCCGGCTTGGGCTACAACGCGAGCGCAAGGCCGGCCTGAGCTACACAGTGCGACCCTGCCTCGAAAAACCAGGGCCGGGAGTTTGGCTCAGTGCCTTAAGCGCCTACCCTGGCAGGCGCGAGGTTGTGAGTTCAATCCCCGG
>RJWM01051068.1:0-10552 GCA_004363535.1 Dasyprocta punctata
AAACAGTCGCTACCAGAATCTATTTTTTGGTTGCTGCTATGAGGGAATATGGGACCTGTGTTTCCAAATCATCTGATATTTTTTAACAGAAGTCTGAACTCTTGATTTTCAAATGTAACAACCAGAATTCTAAATGCTGGAAATAAAAAAACATACAGTTTTAATTTTGCATATTTGTCTGTTTATCAGTAAGATATTATACACATCAAACATTATACATCTGCCAGTCACATTTACCATTTAGCAACCTTTGGCCTCTCTGCCTGGCTCCTCACCAAGAGTTTACACTCCTGGAAATGTAAGAGAACTAAGTATTTTTCTTCAAAGCTTAAAGCAATTTTCACAGGATGGAACTCATGGCAAGCAGTCAATAAAAAAGAGAAATAAAGCAAGGCTTGCTGACAAATGTTAGAAAGACAGCAAACGCTGCAACAGCAATTGCACCAGACACCACATCAATTTGGGTTTGTTTTCAAGGATGTCAAATGACCTCACCAAGACTTTTCCTTAACCAAAGTTTATGACTCAGTAAAAGCTGCCTTTCCAAGCCTGATGAGTTATTTTACATAAAAGTCACCCTAACAGTCCCTGTGATGCAAGGTCCTACTGCCTAGAGGATGTGGCAGGACTAGGGGCTCTGATCAAAAACACTCATCCCTTAAAGCTGCTCGTGGCCCCCACCACATTTTTCTCCCTGCCTCCTCTCTTTATCCAGAGTCTGTAGTATAGAGGTCCCCCTTTATCTGGGGGAATAAATTCCAAGACCCTCCTGCAGATACCTGAAACTGCACAAAATACCAAACCCCGTATACCCCATGTTTTTTTCTATATGCACAGACCTACAATAAAAATTTACCAATCAACCAGGTATAATGGCACATGCCCATAATTCCAGCACTTGGGAGGCTGAGACAGGAGGATACCTACAAGTCTGAGGTCTTCTTGAGCTACCAAGTGAGTTCAAGGCCAGCCTGAACTGCACAGTGAAACCCTGTCTCAAAAAGTCAAACAAAAAATGTGCAAATCAAGCAGAGTAAAAGGTTAACAATAATGACTAATAATAAAACAGATCATTTACAACTAATAAAATAGATCTATTACACTGTAGTAAAAGTTGTGTTTCTTTGGTTTTTTTGTTTGGTGTTTGCCTTTTTGAGACAAGGTTTCACTATGTAAGTCAGGTTGGCCTTGGACTCACTTTGTAGCTCAAGTTGGCCCCAAACTTGTAGTGATCCTCCCACCTCAGCCTCCCAAGTACTGGGATTATAGGTGTGCACCACCATGCCTGTCTTTTTAAAAATATTTTTTGGTACTGGGAATCAAACTCAGAACCTTGTTCTTGCCAGGCAAGCACTTATGCTGCCATACTATATCTCTAACCCAAAGTGTTTTTTTTTTTTTTTTAACTTACGAATTGCTTACTTCTGGAATTTTTCATGTAATATTTCCAGTCCACTCTTAACCTCAGATAGTTGAAACTACAGAATGCAAAACTGGATAAAGGAGAATGATTGTACACACCAGAGAAATTTGTGTGTGACTTTCAGAGGTCTCTGAAGTAATTTGGCCACTGAGCTTCTCAACTGCTGTACAGGAAACTGCCTGTAATATGTCAGAAGTACATTTAAGAAGGTGTCCTTGGCCAACCACAGATAAGGTGCACCGCAAGCCCTTGACCTCAGTCTACCTCAGAAGAATACTAGATGTATTGGGTGGTACTGTGTACCCCCAAGTCCTCATATACTTTTGATGGGGCTAAGTCCAGTGCCGGGATTGGTGAGGTAGAGCTGAGATACAGTGTAAGGGAAGGTGGGTCTTCCACTCTCTCTCACCAGCGCTTGCACCTTGTGGCTTGCAGCCGCCATAAGCAGCAGCCCTGCCACACCATGCTTCCTTGGAGCCAACTAAGTATGGACTGAAACTCCTGAGAAACTGTAAGAAATAAACCTTTCCTTCCCTAATTTTGGGCATCAGGTATTTTGTCTCAGCAACGAGTAAAAAGTAACTAAGACAGAATTTGGTACCAGGAGTAGGGTCATTGCTGTGCTATTCCTGACCATGTGGTTTGAGAGCCTTTGGAAATGGCTTGTGGGAAGAGTTTGGAAAGTTTTGGAGATGTCACCTACATGCATAGAGCTGGAACAGCTTAGGTTGTTCTGTATGGGAGATTCTGGTCAGAGCCCAGGAGACCAGAAGGCTGATAGGAAGCCTGTTGGTAAGGACCAGGCTCGGGAGGTATCTGCTGGAAAGGACAGCATTGGGTGTTGGACTCCACACAATGTGTGTTACTACTTGGCAGAAAGTTTCTCTGCACTCTTCCAGTGCCCAGAGACTTTGCCTGAGACTGAGATTAAGGGCAAAGGGCTAATTAATCTGGCAGAGGAAATCTCCAGGCAGTGAACTGTTGAAGCAGTGGCCTGGCTATTATTGGGGGCGTTTAGTCAGATTTATGTTGTGAATCAAGAGCAAGGAGCCCAGCATGATGATTTAAAATGTGAGTTTGGGTAGGAAGCTGTGGACTGTAAAAATGAAGCTGAGACCTTGATTGCTGAGAAGGACCAAAGGAATAAAAAAGATGGCCTGGGGCATCCCGGGAAGCAGTGGGCCTCCACCCTTTGCAGCCTGAAGCCGACAAAGGTGAAAGAGTTTGCTTGAAGGAAAAAGCCTCAGAGTGCCCTGTCCTAGAGTGGTGACAAAAAGCCACAAAGTGCCTTGTACCAGAGTGGTGACAAAGGCCACAAGAAATTTTAAAAGGTTCCCGGCCACGCCATGTCCCAAAATGGAAGCAGCCACACCAGATTCCAGAGTGGCAGTGGCATACAGAAGCTGTTCCTCACAATCAGGTTCAGAGAGCTCAGTGATCCAGGCAGTCGACCCCTATAGCCAAGAGAGAGGAAAGCCTGGCTATTGCTGCAGTCTGCAGCGGACCTTGGCGGCATCCACATGGCACTGGTTTTAAATATGACAAAAGGCTAAGGCAGCTTCTGCCCCACCTTCAGAGAACAATGTGTAAAGATGTAAGGGTGAAACCAAGGTACATGGATCATCCAAGGAAAAGCTATGGAAGTTAAGAAAGTGTCGCAGGGGTGGAATCACTCAAGCCTTTTGGAGCTTGCAACCAGATTGCTTCAGATGCTGAGTGGAGAACTCCAGGACTTAATGTTTGCCCTAATGGATTTTGGACTTGCTTTAATTACAATGCTTTTTTGTATTCCCCTCTTTGTAACTTTTGGAATGGTAATGTTTATCTTGTGCCTTTATATGTTGGAAGTTCTTGACCTCGTTTTCATTTGTACAGGAGGTAATGGTTAAAAGTTTGCCATAGATCTCGGAGGAGATTTAGGACTTGAACTTTTCAGCAGTGCTGAAACTGTTAGGACTTTGGCAACTCTTACAGAGGGACTAAATGTCTTTTGTATTAAGGATGTACTTGAGTCCTTGGGGGTCCAGGGGTGGAATGCATTGGGTGGTACCATGTACCCCCAAGTCCTCATATACTTTTGATGGGGCTAAGTCCAGTGCCAGGATTGGTGATGTGAGTGCTGAACCCACCCAGGAGTGGAGCTGAGATACACTGTAAGGGAAGGCGGGTCTTCCTCTTGTGCTTCTGTTCTCTCTCGCCAGAGCTTGTGCCTTGCGGCTTGCAGCTGCCATGAACAGCAGCCCTGCCACACCATGCTTCCTTGGAGCCAACTAAGTATGCACTGAAAATCCTGAGAAACTGTGAGAAATAAACCTTTCCTTCCCTAATTTTGGGCATCAGGTATTTTTTCTCAGCAACAAGTAAAAAGTAACTAAGACACTAGGTGATAATTTCTTAAGTGACAAAGGTTTTTAATATGCATTAATCAAACATTATTTGAGAATCACTTAAATGGAAATGGTACATAAAATCAATATTTGATTGATTACAGGTCACTGACTGGCAGAACCAGAGACTCATAAAAACTAAAGTCTGAGCCAAACTTCCACCTACTTGCTGTTCCATGCCCACCCTCAACTTAAGAATGAACATGGGCCAACTCTAGAGTACTTGAGGATGGCCAGGCTAGCGAAAACAAACTTCCAATTGAGAGAAAATCATCAACTCCTTCTTCCACTTTTCCAGTAGGTCCTTCTGTTTCTACACGAAGAATTTCATGCAGCTTTATGTCTCTAGTTTCAAGAAGAGACAAGTAAAACAGGCTAAAGGAGCTGGGGGCTGATGAAGGCTCCAGTACCATTCAATGAAAAAATAGTATTAAGAAGTCCATGAATAAGAAAGGACGAAGGAAAGTAACCATATATATCTCAAGGAGAAGATGAAGGAGTTCATTCTTAGTCTATGACAGTAACCAAGATAAATTAATTATTTCTCCTAACTGAATTCACTCTTTTCTTACTTATTGCTTATTGTATAGTCTGTACTTTATTTGCTATATCATTTGGTTATTAAAACACTATAAGAATTACCATGCATTTTTTAATTAATGAGAATTGTCTTGGAGGAGATAGATGATAATAATGGAATTGTTGAGTTGGAAAAGTCCTAATACTATTGGTCCTGGCTTCATAAATCGAAACTGAAGCCCAGAGAGAGTAAGTAATCTGCCTATGTCCAGTGTTAATTATTTGCAAAGTCTCTGATTTTAGACTTCCTAATCTGTACCCTCCATTCTTCCTAAGTGGCTATGAAGCTATCCAAACAAGTTTCCTTATTTGTCTTTGTGCCAAAACTACTCAAACCTGCATTCTACAAGTCAGTTTTCCCATCCTCTCAACTTTAATGGATAAAAGGGACCAGTAGGGTCCAAGGAAGGGTTGTCAAGAGGTCTTCAAAGTCTTCTGTGTCTGAAGTAAATTATGAAAGGAAAGGCAAGGTAAATCAACTACATGCCTTAAGCAGGTACTTTCCAGAGGCCCCCTACCCCCAGCCTTGTTCAATTTCATTCTAATGCTAACAAAATTCTGCCAAGTCTGGACACTCAGCAGAACAAGATTAATGAATAGACCAGGATTACTTATAATTGATGTATTCATCGTTTTCTAAATAGGTTACATATTCTCTACCCTCAATCTTATTTACTCTATTAATTTGTTTAGCAAACCCATTTTTCCATTCCTAGTAGAAAGGTAAACTCCAACAGAGCCAGTGGGTTTGAATTATTCATACTTTCTAAATGAGCGGAGTCCAGATTAATGAGGTTTTACTCAACTTTTTATCTTCAACTACCTTCCCTTGGGGCATAGAGTCATTGCTTTCTTCTCTTTCATTCTCTCTCTCTCTCTCTCTCTCTCTCTCTCTCTCTCTCTCTCTCTCTCTCCCTCTTTTTCCCCTCTCTCCCTATTAGCATAAGCTATATCCCCCAGGTGATACCACATTAAAGGGGCACCTGATTACTGTCTTTCCAAGGCTTCTCTAAAGGCACAAAGAAAAGAAATACAAGCAATTTCACATTTTCTGCATCCTATCCTTAGTTCAAATTCTTTTCAGTAACTATCTTTCAATAGTTAATAACTAGTTTAATTTCCTTCTCTCCCACATATAATATTTTTTAAAGAGCTTGGGTACCATGAGGCCATAAGCTGGGGGAACAGAAATAGAGAAAGGCCTAGAGGACTTATCCAAAGAACTCTTTGGTGGTCATATAACATGAAATTTGGAACTCCAACTACATGGGACTATACAAAGCGCTGGCTAATTTATAATCCTACCCTTTTCTTTGGCGTTAAATAGAGATATACATTTTAAATGTTTTCTATGCAGGATTCATGAATGACAATGCCTTCTCTCCAAAATATAACTGCAGGAAAGGATCTCTTCCCCATCCCCTCACTTCGCCACCATCATCTTTATGATGTGAAAATAACTATTTTGAGATTGGTGCAATCTGTGAAAACTAAAAGCAAAGAAATGATGTGTGTTTATCCAAGGTAAGTGTGTGAGCATCAGGAACATAAGAACATGGACATTGTTGAGGATTAGCTGAAAGCCAGTTGCCGTATGCATGCTCATTTCCTCTTTTACTGCTTAATTCCCCCATGATGCCATCTGATCAGTTCTCGAATGTCCCCTGTGTCTTCGCCTTAACAATCGAGCCTGGTAGGCCATTCTACACATTTGTGATTCTCCGCATGAAAAAAATGCTTCCTGACATCTGTTCTGAATTTGTTTCTCTTTAATTTCCATTTATGCTCCCTTATCCTAACATCTGTGTCATTCTGAAAACAGTAACTCAGACTGACGTTATCTGTGCCATTTACAATTTTATATTCCCCAGCTAGAAGTTCCTCTTAACCATGTCGTGGATGTGGAATTCTGGTTGATGTTCAATCCAGCCAGTGGGGCTCAGCTGTGATTTCCAAGGGTTCAGCAGCTGTGTCAGTACCCAATACTTTCTCAATATCTTTTTCAAAAGAAAAGCCAGGGGTCAAACCTGGATAAACACAGTTTTGCTGCTAGAAATCTTTCTGCTGAAGGCTCTTTCCTCACTCTTCATTGCAAGAGGTACACTTTACTCTTAGTATCTTAGGGCTCACCCACCTACTTTTCCAAGTCATTTTCCACAAAGAACCAGAGCCTAGGATGTTTTATGCACTCAAGGAATATTTCATTGATTGAATAAACAAAAGAAAGCTGGTGGGAAGAAAAACATAGAAGCAAGGTTGATTGTTTCTTAGAAATCAAATAAAGACAGAATCAAAAATCCAAAACCAATTCTACAATAATCATGACCTTCTGAAATTCACATGCTTGTTAGAATTATTATTTGGAGGCTCAAAATTCTGCCATTACCCTACAGTCCCCACCCTTTATGGAACTCCTCTTCAGTGGGCTTGGAAGGTTTGCCAAGTGCCCAAGTCATTTACATTATTCTTATCATCCTTATAGGAGACCACTTTCTAGACACAGGCACATTTTGGCTTATTGTTGCCACTTGAGCACTCTACTCTTCATCTCTCCCTGTAAGCTTTTTTAAGAAATATATTCTGAGATCCCAAAAATTTAAAGGGCATTCAGATTTTAAAAAACATAATAATTCAGTCATTCAATCAAGACATTTTTGCACAACTAGTATGTCTCAGATGGGCACAGTATTGCATTCTCAGAATGTAAGGAAAGTAAACAGACGTGGTCTCCGCTCTGATAAGATTTAATGTCTAAGGGCCGGGAGTTTGGCTCAGTAGCTTAAGCGCCTGCCCTGGCAGGCACGAGGTTGTGAGTTCAATCCCCAGTACCACAAAAAAAAAAAAAAAAAAAAGATTTAATGTCTAGTGAGGAAGGCAAAAAAGAGCAAAATAGGGAAACAAGTCATATTAACCTCTAATTGCAGATTGGATTCAATGCTATGAAAGAAAGAAGCAATAATCTATGACAATGAGGGGACAGCAGCAAGGAATATTTCTGCATTTCCTTCAATGACACCAGTCTTGACATCAGAATGTTCTAGAAAAGCACAGCTGACTTTCTTCCCTGAAGTTATGATAAGCTTCCTGTGTCAGGATTCCATTTCTTTCTCTTATTTATGGAGCACTGAGCTTAAATAAAGAATCCACTCTTTTAGAGGAAACCATTATATTTCAAAAAAATCTTTTTTTTTTTTTTTTTACATTTGGTACACAGATCTTGTTTTTTAACTAAACTCCAGTCTGTGAGTAATAGGTAAGTTTTCTTTCATGGTTACATCATACTAAAGCTTATTCAGATGTGATAACATTTTTGCTGCTGTATCTTGGCAACATGATTTATTCTGCAAATGCTCAGTGTTACCGTCTCACAAAGCTGTACCATCTGGGTTGAATTAATAGGCTACCCAGAGAAATAAATGAGAATGGTCTCCCATAATTAACATGTAGGTAAAGTATATTTAACAGATTATTATAATTAATATGTCAGTTACTGATTTCATGCTAAGTAGAATTGTGAACACAAGATATTAAGATTAGTTACCCTTTCTGTGTGTGCCTCAAAAAAATGCAATGGGGAAAGAAATAAGGGCATGGAGTTCAGTATCAATAAAATTGACCTTAACATTAAGAACATCAGATACCAAAACTCTCAGCAAGCAGTGACAATGTCAGGCATTATAAACCGGGAGCAGCAAATTACTGGTTTCATAAATTCAGAGTGTATTCCAGAGATGTCCAGAATATCCCAGATGTGACCTGCAAAAGCACAAGAATGCACTTAATTTATCCACAGCTGAAGGTGCTTATCTAAAGGAAAGGGGTGAGGGGAAGGGAAAGAGGTCTAAAGACAAAGAAGGAAACCAGATTTTTGCCTAATGCCAGCCTCGGTTCCCTGCTGCTCGGCACTGTATGCAAAATGCCAGTGTGAGCAAGGAAACCAACAATGGAGAGCCTGAGGCATGGGAATTCACAGGGCATAGGCATCCACACTGCATCCTCAAGGGGAGCAGGGTAGGGTATCTTGTCAACTGGCTACATAGCAATGGGCAGGGCATGGGGTACAAGGCAGAGGGGACTGGGGAGATGAGAGAAGATGCTTCCCACTTCTTTAACTTATCTTTCATCACAAATTTTATTTCTTTCAAAGCTTGTGGGGAAAGAAGGGCTTCATCCTGCTGGAGAGTCCCCTGGGGACACTGAGCTGTTCTGTCAACTCCCCTAGCCGAGGAAGCCAATCGTTTGCAACCAGGGTCACCCAGTTTCCCTGTGACGGATGTGTGTGTGCTTCAAGTGACAGTGAGCCAGCAATAAAGTGTTTAAAATGTGTGTTTGTGAATGCCTCCATTTGTGTAATTATAGGAAGGATACAGATTTGTTTTCATCTCCCTAGGCTTTCTTAGTCATTGAAAGGAGGTATTTTTCTGAACAGTTCTGTTGGTTCCCCTCCTTGGCTACCATATTAGGATCAGAAACTCTGAGTATTTCCTTACTGTCTGACTAACTTTGAGCCACAAGACATGGATGAAAATAATAATTCTGATTTCAGCAGGTGTGTCCAAGTTGTCTGTCTCTCTGGGGGAAACAGTAGAGCCTTCAAAAGGTGAGGTCACGTTCCTGAGAACGCTTTTACTGGAGGTGGACCATAGCGCCGTCTCCACTCGACAGAGGGCAGTGGGGAGCAGCCCACCCAGTGTCTGTGTCCAGGACTCCCTAATTGATGAGCAAATGGATCCAGGAATCCTCCAAGCTGAGCCTTCTTCCAGGAGTCCCTGAGGGCAAAGTGCAGCACATTTCCAAAACAATCAGGCCACCAAAGAAACGACAGATAGAGTCAAACAGAATATATCTCCTAACAACATGTTTAGCCTTTGGGGACAGGATGACAAGAAGTTCCTCTATTGTCTTTTTCTCCATAGCACAAAGGCAGGCAGAAGTACTGTTTTAAGCCAGGGAGATGAAGGTGGTTATTAGAGAGTAAAACCTTCGGGTTAGTTCAAAAAAAGTGGAAAAGCTAGGCATGGTGTCACAGCCCTCTAATCCCAGCACTCTGGGAGACTGAGGTAGGAGGAACACAAATTCAAGCCAATCTGGGCAACTGAGCAATTTAGCAAGAACTTGCCCCAAAACTAAAAATAAAAGGGTGAGGATGAAACTCAGCCCTCCTCCTCCCCACCCCCCAAAAAGGAAAAAGTCCGACAGGATTTGTTGGAATGGTTCAGGGATAGTTCAGGAAACTGTAAAACAAGAAGTGCTCTTAGTCTCAAGACAGAATTCTGACCTAAAGGTAACTAATTCTCCAACTCTCTGTTTCTTTACAGAGCTTCATAGTTCTCTTCTTGCCTCTATCAGCTTCATTCTCTCTTTCTCTGCAGTGTGACCTTCTCTGCTCTTTCTGCCTTTGTGTCAAGACATCATTCCTCCTTTTTAGTGCTTCCCAATGAGGCTACTCCAAAGAGGCCCCCCACCCCGAGTTTTCCTATTACAAAACCAGCACTGGGGTTCAATCCTGGTCCAGTCAGCTGTGCAGAGAGTAAAGCGGCCACTTGATGCTCTCAACAGGGAGGGAAGAGACAATCCTATGGTGGAGGGCAGTTGATCAACATCATTGGATTTAATTTTCTATCTTAATACTATGCCGACTTGCCATTGTAGTATTACCCTTGCAACTGTTTGCTTTTTGTAAGGAAAAGTGTACCATCACAGTTCCTTCAGTTGCTTAGTTCTGATCTTTAAAGCAACATTTCAAACATACCTCTTATTTAATATATTTCAAAAATATGAACTAAAACTGCATAGAGAAAGAGCATACGCTAACTGTAATGAGGTTAGGCTCACCAAGAGTAAGGGTACCCCTGTATTTACAGTGATCAATAGTATCCCTAACTCCAGTCACTATGTGTGGCTCCTGCTAGCTGCCCTTACAACAGATGTTAAAGGAATTAATGATGTTTTGAAAGGCTGCAGGTAAGGCCCCAGCATCACCATCTCAAGCCACCTTTCTTACAACTTTCCTCTCCCACTCTTAACAGATAGTGACTTCAGACTTTAGCCATGGGCTTTGCTGAGGGCACAACTAGCCATTGCCTAGCTGGGCAGCAGCTCCCGACCCCCAGCTGATGTCTGCAGGTGCGCAGCATGTGCTCAGAGAGGAGATGTGCACAGC
>RJWM01051069.1:0-10560 GCA_004363535.1 Dasyprocta punctata
TGGCTCCCTAGAATGGCCCCGAGCCTCCACCAGACTCTGCTGAAGTCATCGTGAGCTGAGAGCTGGCATGCTGAGCTACAGAGCTATACCTAGGACCTCCAAGTTACATTTCCCTGGGTCCTCAGAGGACTAGAGAGTTGTTAGGTTTTGTTTGAATTCACTGTGCAGTGCTTAACATCTGCTGTGCCACTGTGAAAATTAGGGGTTGGAGTTTAGATCTAGCATGTCACCTGCAAGTCTCATGTGTTCAGAGGTGGAGTTTTGAAAGGTGACTAAATCATGGGGTGCTCGACTCATCGGTGGATTCATCCTTGGATGACTTTATAGCTAAATGTGCTAGAAGGTGGGGCCTAGGTGACAGAGGTGACCCTGAGGGTGTGGCTCTGAGGGTGTACCTCCCTCTCCTGCTCTTCCCTTCTCTCCCTCTGCTCTGTGAGCAGCTTCCCTCTTCCACACCTTCCACCAAGCCCTTTCTGTCTGTAACCTGGCGGACTCAAACAGACTGAGATCTCAGAAACTATGAGCCACAAACTTCTCCTCCACTAATGCTGTGAACATCAGGTATTTTGCTCTAGCAACAGGAAACTAACTAATACATAAGTTTTTCTTTCAGCTAAATAGTGCATTTGCCCAATAGCCAGGAAATTTTTGGAGCAGGAGCAGGCACTATTCTTTAATCATAACCTGCAGGGTCTTCAGGTCTTGAGGCACCAGATTCCTCAAAACCTAGAAGGGCCCAGACTTCTCTGAGGGATCATAGCTGTATTCAGCTTCCCTCTCTTCGAAGAGGCAAGGTCTTCAAGCAGCAAGAAATGGCCTTCCTAGTGACATCAACATCACCAAAGCCAAGACTGACATGCCTGTGGCAGTTCCTACCCTCAGTGTCCCTCCCTTAGAGTCAGTGCCTACCCATGGTGTCCACAATGAGATCCAGTTGTCCATTGTAAACAGTTACGTTGACCCCAGCTTCCAGCAACTCATCCACAATGCTGATGGCTGGCTTCATGAAGTCCTCTTCCATGTTCATGAAGACGTAAGGAGACTGGCCTACACAAGGCAAGAAAGAGATAGCAGCTTAGAATATGCCAGAACAAGAGGTGTTTTTTCAGCCCAAACATCCTAGGCTCCAACACCTAGAAGTTACCACCCTGCAGCACTTAGCAAAGGCCGAACGGCAGGAGCTTCGCAGACAGCAACCCATGCCTGAGCTAGCTGGGTGGAAAGGAAGCATCAACAGTGTAGGTGCCTGAGCTGGGTGTGGTGGCGCACGCCTATGATCCCAGCACACAGGAAGCTGAGGCAGGAGGATCCTTGAGAATCTGAGAGCACCCTGGGCTACAAAATAAGCTCAAGCCTAGCCCGAACTACATAGTGAGACCTTGTCTCAAAAAACCACCAAAAAACCCCCATAAGCCGGGCGTGGTGGCGCATGCCTTTAATCCCAGCACTCGGGAGGCTGAGGTAGGTGGAGTGCTGTGAGTTCGAGGCCTGCTTGGGCTACAATGCGAGCGCAAGGCCGGCCTGAGCTACATGGTACGACCCTGCCTCGAAAACCTAGGGCCGGGAGTTTGGCTCAGTGGCGTAACCGCCTGTCTGGCAGGTGTGAAGCTGTGAGTTCGATCCCTGGTGCCGCAAAAAAAAAAAAAAAAAAAAAAAACCCACAAAAAACAGCATACATGCTCCATTCCCTCGGGTGCTTGTGATGATGGCAGGTACTGTTTTTAATGAGGAATTGAAACCTGGGAACCAGCAGTGAATAGAGCAGAGGCCCAGGGATACTCTTGAGGTCCACTCAGGGACTAAACTGCACTCTGGGGCCCATGTTTTCCTTTTATGCTGGGTAACACCAGGGCCATGTTCCAAATTCTAAACAAGTGGGCCTACCTTACAACAAACCAAGCCAGACCTAAGCCAATTTTGAGCTGGCCCTCAGGAAAGCCACTTGGGTAATGAGGCCCAGACAGAAGAGCCAGTCAGCATAGCATCACTGCTAGATTCTTCCTCTCCAGTAGCAACACATTAATGACCACAAAACTATTCGTAGCTGCCACTTATTCCCCAGCCATAGGGCTAAATAAGTGTCTTATAAACCACTTCCCACTTGTTCTTTATCACTACCTTAAGATACAAGCCGCCCTAACTTACACTCCACCTACCTCAGCCTCCCGAGTGCTGGGATTAAAGGCATGCGCCACCACGCCCGGCTTGTGGGGGTTTTTTGGTGGTTTTTTGAGACAAGGTCTCACTATGTAGTTCGGGCTAGGCTTGAGCTTATTTTGTAGCCCAGGGTGCTCTCAGATTCTCAAGGATCCTCCTGCCTAGGAACTAAGACAGCGGGTCAGTGGTGAGCTGAGACATGAACTCAGGCCTGGCTGGCTCTACTTATGTATGTTTCACTGTACACTGCAACTCAAGGCCCAAGGGACAGTGGCCAAGGGCAGTTTGTCCTTTCCGGACCACACACAGATCTGGAGCCAGAGAGAATTTTCTCTACCAACCATCAGCTGCAAAAATATAATCGCCCTGCCCATTCAGTCATACTTGGGGAGGGAGGGATCCTGTAAGAGAATCTGGGGACTGGAAAATGCCATCAACAAGATAAAATGAGTCAGGTGAACATAAAGGATGCATTTCGTAAGAGTCTGCTATGCCTACCCTCCCATGATTCCCCATGTACTCGGTGTCACAAGAGCTCCTCGTGGCTGCGTCCACCCTCTGCAGCTTCTAACATCCTCCCCTTCTATTTGATCTAGAAGAATGAGGGCACCAGGTCTAGGGGGAGCCCTCTAGTGTCTGTAGGATGGCCCATGATCCCCGCAGAAGTGAGGACCAGGGTCAAATCATAAGTTTCTCAGCAGCTACCTAGGGGCCAGCTGAGAAAGGGGCCTCCTGACCACATAGTCCAGGGGTATCCTGAACACACACAAAACACACAAAACCTGCTCAGCTTGCTTGGAGTGCTTTCCACCAGAAACTGGAGGATCCGGCTTGCTTAACATATTCCCACCAACTTGAATCACACGTGGTATATGCTTGACCTGTCCCATTGGGCGGCTTGTATCACTGGTGGTACAAATGGACTGAATCACTTTTATTGTTGTTTTTTTTTTTTTTTTACTAATACAATTAATAAAAAGCCACTCAACAGGATAGCCATGTGTATACCACTGGTGGTTCAAGCCACTCAGCAGCAAGAAACATTAATTATGGCCCCATTGTGAAAGTGTTTAGGCCTCTTTGCAGCACTAAGTAGCAACTTACTCAAGATTTCTCACTGACCATAGTCACTGAAGACTGGTATTTCCATACTATGACCTTCATGGCAGCTGTGGTCCATGGCAGACCACACCCAGCAATAGGATGCCTGGGAGTCCAGCAAGAGCGCGCTGGTCATAACCTGTCCACCACAGTGCTGTGTGTGACATCCTTCAAAGGACCTTTGGGTGGAAATAAACCTGCCACTAGCTGTGGTCTTGGACATGACTTTTTTGCCTTAAAATTTCAAACTGAGACAAGGTAAATAGAAGAAGAAAATGATCCCCATGTTTCCAAATGAGGCTTCAACAATTACTGACTTGTAATCAACCCATCACCAGTCATGTCTCTCCCCACCCACTTCCCTACCAACCCTGGAATCTATTCTAGCGTGTTGTTCACTGACCCCAACCCTACTCGCTCATCTATAAAGAGTGGATGTAATATTGTTTGACCCTCAACACACCATCACCACCACCAAAGCCCACTCCACAAATGGAAGCCTCTGGATTTGTACCTCTCCTTTCCCAACTTTACAAATGGCCCTTAATCAGGTCACATAAGTACCTCCCCAGGAGACATCCTCAGGAATAATTCTGAGCTTCTTTCGGATGGGGCCGTTCATGAGTTGACTTAACGCGTCTTGGTGTAGGCGTCTCACATGGCGCTGAGAAAGACGGACTGAAACCGAACCGGTACATAGTGAGTCAAGAGCTGGGAAAGAGGATCATGGGGACTCCTCTCCCTGGCTGCTCCCTGGATTCAGTGCAGTAAGAAGGAGGCTTTCAGAGAGAAAAGGAAAACAGTCACCTGATTTATCCCGGGGGAGGAAGAAAGTCAGAATCAGATTGAAAGCGAGAAGGTTCTATTAGTGTTAACTGAGGGGCCACTGAGATTATCCAAAAGGGACAAGGGAAGTCAGCTGAGAATACAATCAATCTAGGGGTACCCTGCAGCCTTTATCCATCTCTTACAGAGGGGATGCCAGGCATTCTGCTTCTAAAGAGAAGCTGGGTTGGCTAAAAGGCCACAAAATTCAACCCGAAATGACAGAAGCCAGATGCAAAAGACTAACATATGCCAGGCATGTGGTGCAGGCCTGTATGTAATCCCAGCTACTCAAGAGGCCAGATGGAATAGGAGGATGGTGACTTCAAAGCCAGCCTGGGAAACTTAACAAGATTCTGTTTCAAAATAAAAAGGGTCAGGCGTGTAACTCAGTGACACAGTGCTTGGCTAGCATGCGCAAGCCCCTGGTTCAATCCCCAGTTCCACGAGAAAAAAAATAATGACTCATATGGTTTCATTTATAAAGTATGTTAAGAAAATGCAAATCTAGGGAGACAGAAAGCAGATTAGTGGTTGCCTGGGGCTGGGAATGGGAATGAGAATTGACTGGAAATAGACCTGTGGGATCTTTTGGAGATGACAGAAATGTTCTAATATTGGATGATGGCAATGATTGCACAAGTCTGTGAACATACCCAAAACAATTGAATTATACCCTTAAAGTGGTGGATTTTATGCCATGTAAAGTATACACTAAAAAGCCTTTAAAACAGATGAGTTTCAGGCCAGGGATTTAGCTCAGCAGCATAAGTACCTGCCTGGCAGGCATGAGGTCATGAGTTCTATCCCGGATACAAAAAAAAAAAAAAAAAAAAAAAAACACAACAGATGAATTTATTATTGCAGGAGGCTGAGGCAGGCCTAACAGCATCTAGGTTTACTCACCTAAGTGGTTTGGCATGAACTCTAGGCTGGATTCCATGGCCGAGTCAGGAGTGCTTTTGGTTAAGATGTTATAGAAGTTCACCCCATCAGCATTCTGAAATACACAAGTACAGTCAGCTGTTCATTTTCTTTCTTTTTCCACCATCAAAGTGGCAAAACAAAAAGTCAGAGAGATTCCCAAGGGTAGCTTTGGCTGTGCAAATTTACTCAGACTTAGCCAGGAGTAGTGGTACATGCCTATATTATCCCAGCGCTTGGGAGGCTGAGGCAGGAGGATCGCTGCAGAGTTCAAGGCCAGCCTGGGCTACATAGGGAGTTCAAGGTCAGCATGGATTACATAGGGAGACCCTATCTAAAAAAAAAAAAAAAAGATCGTACAGGTTCAGGAGGCAGCTATGTGAGCCCATGAGCCCACACTCTCAGGGGAGGTGGCAGCTCAGGAACTACAGATGATTCGAGGGCTTTGGGTCTTTGAGAGGAGATCAGAGACGCAGTGCACCCTGCATGCTCCAGTCCTCAGCCAGCGCATTCTTCCCTTCGGGCTCACTGGAGTCAGACTGCTGCTTGGCAGGGATCCAAGCGACAACAAATACTGTCCCTGCACAACTTCCCTCTGCAAGTCACAGTCCTTATTACAGAATTAGGACGGCCCTGCTCAGACCCATCAGATTTATCATCTGGTACGCAATCATTTCCAGATTTCCAGACAGACCCAGGACAGACCCCCAATCTCCACCCTACAAACCACGGGCCCTGCCCCCGCAGGGACACCCAGCCTCCCCTTTACCTTTTCAATGATCGTTTCCGCCTCACTCCACAGCTGGGTGGCCTCCTTGTAGCGCTCGCTATTTACAGCGGCCAGGACCTTTTCTGCAATGGCAGACACCTCTGCCAGACCTGTGTCATCGAGGAGAGACTGGAATGCGAGAACAAAAAGGTCGGCTTTACTTGGGTACATAAATCTGGTGTCCCTGCAGCCAGAGATGGGCAGGGAGCTCATATTCTGTTCCATGTCACACTGACAGAAAAAATCCAGCGAAATGTGAACTGAACTAAGATGGTAGATACGTGAGTGTTCACAGTGACCTCTTAACTTTGGGATGTATTTGAGAATTCTTTTTTTTTTTTAAATTGGTACTGGGGATGACACTTCACATTAAGCTATATCCCCAACCCTTTTTTTTTATTCTTTACTTTGAGACAGGGGCTTGCAAAGTCGCTAAGTTATCCAGGCTGGGCTCAAACTTGTGATCCTCCTTTCTCAGCCTCATAGTGTGCTGGCATTACGGGCATGCACTACCATGCCTGGCTGAGCATTTTCATAATGAAAACTTGGGGAATTTGAAAAGGATGGTTCTTACACTTGGAAAATGCATTTAATATGGACCAACAGTCCCTCAGGAACAGTATCAACCATCCAGCCAAAGTCATCTAGCTTCCTCTTCCTGGGGACAGAAGGAGGTCAGGGCCAGAGAGGTTGGCGGGGCTGTTTGCCACTGAGGACGTGGAGGTGAGGAGCCACCCACTTACCATGCTGTACAGGTAAGGTCCCCAGGAGAGCACCGAATCTGAAGAAAATCACATATTTACAAATTAAGTGCGTGGTGGCTCTGACCGCCCCAGGGCATTTGCTGGCTGCCCTCCAAAGTCAGACAGGTGCGGGGGCTTCAGCCCTGAGGCTTCTGAGCCACTGCCCTGCTAGTGGTGGCTGGAAGCTGGGGTGAAGGGGTGGGGCCTTTCTTCTGGTTCCAGGCATTAATGGCACGCTCCTCTGACCCTGCCCCGGCCAGCAAATGTGTCACGGCTGGTGATGCACCCCCAGAGGCAGGCGGTGGGTGTGCAGGTGGAGGCTCGGATCTGCACGCTTTTAGGCTTCTTGACAGCTTAAAATACTTCCCCACCCTCACATCTCTGCTCTGCATCCTGTTTGCTCTATTTAAGGAAGAAACCTAACGTGTTTGTGACTCCAGTGTCTCGGCCGTCCTGCCAACCAGTTCAGTTCTATTTCACGGCCATGCTGAGCAGGTCTGAAGGGCCTGGGGGCAGCAAACAGCTCCAGGAGACAAAAATAGGAGCAAGACAGCGCCTGACAACAGCAAGACGGAGCAAGACAACAGCGAGCTGGGCTGGATCAGTTCACAGCTGAGGTGTCACTAGGTGAGACAAGTGACAGGAGAGCTGTGTCGATGGAGTATCAAAGGTCTTGCCAGGGGTAGTGGCACACACCTGTAATCCTAGCACTCAGGAGCCTGAGGCAAGAGGATTGCCACAAGTTTGAGGCCAGCCTAGAATACACAGGAAGACCCCATCTCAAAAACAAAAATACAAACAAAAGTATCAAGGCTCTCAATGTATAAAGCTCATCGGAGAATGTCGCTCCTTTGCTTAGAGACTTTCAGTGGCTCCCTTTGGCCAGGTCTCTTGAAGTGTATGTCAAATAATCTCAGCTCTGCAGGATCTCAATGCAGGTATGAAGAAAAATGACTATGTGATTAAATGCTTTGGGGTTATGCACAATATGTTTCTTTACTGCAGGACTTCTCAGAGCTTTAATGTAGCTGTGGACCCTGAAGCAGTGAAGCCAGTGTTGAGTGTTTGCAAAACTCATGTAAGCAGAGCCTTCTGTGCAGCACTCACGGGAGTGGTACTCCTCAGAGTACACCCTGAGAAACACAGGGTGGAACAGATCTGTGACCTTGCTAGCATTCACCTCTCTGGCTTAACCTTCAAGCCTATGCCTTATCTTCTTGAAACACAAAATTTGTTTGCTTTTTAAACAAAACAAAACAAAACAAAACAGGATCTTGCTACCCAGCCTGGGCTAGCCTTAAACTTACTATGTAGCCCAGGCTGGCTTTGAGCTCAGGATCTTCCTGCCTCAGCTTCAAGAGTGCGGGGATGACCAGTGTGCACCACTAGAATCATTTGCGGTTCTCCAGTGCATCCCATCCCCTGCTTGATCTGGATCAGAAAATGGCAAACTTTCTGTTAAAGGGACAGATAGTAAATAATCTGGATCTGCCTGCTAGCTGTGATCGTTGTGGCAACTGTTCAGCTTTGTCCTTGCAGCCGCCAAACACCCACAGACAGTGTGCAAATGGACAGCGTGGCTGCATTCCAATAAAAACCTTATTCACTAAGGCAGCCTGCAAGACTGCGCCTGCCAGCCTCTGATGAAGACCCGCCCCGCCCAGCAGAATTTTCTGCAGTGTTGGAAATGCTCTCTGTCTGTGTGCTCCAAAACGATGGGCAGAAGCTGCATGCATCTACTGAGTATCTGAAAGGTGGACAGTGCCTTTGAAACACTGCAACTGGAATTTTAATTCATTTTGACTCACATAGCCGTGTGTGACTGAAACACTGAAATCGCCCTGTGTGCTTAGTCACTGTGCAGCCCCAAGTCCTTCACGAAGATAAGGAGTCTGACTGTGTGTCTTCGCCTATCGCCTAGCTGGGTCCCTGCTCTCAGCAAATGTTTGTGGAAATTAACAGTACTTCTTCCTCAAAAAAAAGAATGCCTCGGGGACAGAGGGGTGATTTTTTTTTTTTCATTTTATAAAGAAAGGATTTAAAGCTAGGTATGTCGGCACAGGCTTGCCATCCCAGCATTCAGGAGGCTGAGACAGGAGGATCACTGTGAGTTTGAGTCCAGCCAGGAATACACAGTGTGTTCAAGGCCAACCTGAACTACATAAAGACACCCTGCCTCAAAAGAAAAAAAAAAAAAGGTTTATTTGGCTCACAGTTATCTTCATAACTAGAGATCTAAGATCTGATGACAGCCTTCTTACTAATGGTGTGAAACTTAAAAGGAGATATAGAAGGACAGGTTAAGATCTTGCTGGGCGTGATGGCATATACTTGTAATCCTAGCACTCAGAAGGCTGAGACAGGAGGATGTCACAAGTTTGAGGCCAGTCTGGGTATCCTGGGACCCTGTCTCAAAAAAAGGGGGGGGCGGTCTGGATAGGTAGATTCATAGAATGAGATTGGGCTTGCCAAGGAAAAAAAAGGTAGATTCTGCACAGGGTGAACAGCACTTACTGGCTACCCTTCATCATTAGACAGAGGCTATAGAGGCCAGTGGTCAGTACCTGGATTCCAGCACCTGCTGCCTGATTTCAATCTCAGCTCTACTACGATAGCTGTGCAACTCTAGCCAAGTTGCTTAACCTCTCTGAAGTCTGAGTTTCGTCACCCACACAATTAGTATAATAACAGCATCTCCCATGTGGAGTTTTGTAAGGGTTAAAGGAAGTTACTACATGCAAAGTGTCGAGCACAGTGCTGAAACTGTGGTGAGACCCCACCAAGAAGCGTGAGGGCCAGTGCTGTCACCGAGTCATGCACAACTCGTTTGTGCTTCCAATGAGGATGAGGAGGGCAACAAACAATCATTCCAAGGAGTCTCAGGACACCCCAAACCCACTGGGGACCTGGCTCTGGAACGAACCAAATCCTTACCTTTTGTGAGAAAAATATTACCTTACATAAATTATTATTTTCAAAAGCTGAGCTATAACCACACAGCATGAATTACAAATGTACCTTCGGATCGCTGTTCATACCCTCGCAACCACTACCCATCCAGACACAGGAGCCCAGCAGCCTGGAGAGTGTCCTGAGTCCCTACTCAGCCTCCTTCCCCCGCTCCTCCAGAGCCAACTTCTTTCCTGATTTCTAACACTACAGTTTAGTTTTGCCCCTGAAAAGTCACCTTCAGTGCGAACAGCAGCTCCCAACCCGGAGTGATGCTTCCTACAGGGGACATCTGGCAACATCTGGAGACCCTTCGGATTGTCACACTGAGGTGGTGCTGATGATGCCTCATGACAGAGGCCAGTGGTGCCACTGACAAATACCCTCCAATACCCAGGACAGCTCCCTCAACAAGGGTCACCCCAGATGTCACGGTGCTGAGGATGAGACACCCTGGGGCATCAGCTCTACCAAGATGAGCTCTGGTGACATCCGAAGCCACACACACCGGACACCTCAGCACAGCCGCTTAACATCTGGGCTCCCAACAAGGATGTGCAGTTGTGAAACTCAGACCCATGGGTTGCAAGACCGGGTGACAACCTTGTCCTGCCTGCAACATGAGCAGCAGATGGAAACGTCACCCCGAGTGCCAAGTACGCACACCAGGACTAGAGTGGCAAAGTGGACAAGAGGACGAGGAAGATTCACCCCGTGCTGGGTTACACAGCCTGATCTGAATCCCTACTAGGCCGTTGTTCTGTGTATCAAAAGGCGCCTCCCTGAGCCCACTCAGCATCTTCAACTGCAAAATTAGATTCCTCTGTTGTGAGACACAAATAAAAGCCAGTGGTGGATGCTCTGGAAATGAGTTCTCCTTCATGTCTCGGGGTCTCCTGGGATGAGCACATTCTTCGCTGACTTCTCCAAAGACCCAGAAAATTCTGCTGCCTCGTTCCCTGATCTGGACAACACAATCCAAAATCCCAGGGAGTGGGAGGAAAGCAATGCCTAAAACTTACAAACTTACCAACAGGAGAGATCCAGGAATCACCCAAAGCAACCCCGGAAAAGTTGCATTTGATGGTTCCT
>RJWM01051070.1:0-10552 GCA_004363535.1 Dasyprocta punctata
TGAACATAAATGTGCTGAATCTTATTCTCTCCCCTAAAACAGTTCCTATTGCCAATTATTACTTACTACAATTGTTGTTGCAACAAATTATCACAAAGTTAGTCTTAACACAACTTTATTATCCTGAATTTTTGGAGGACATAAGCCTACAATGGCTCTCACTGAATTAAAAGCAAGGTTTCATCAGGACTACATTCTTTTTTGAGGATTCTTGGGGGAAATCATTTATTTTTTAAAAATTGCAGGAAAGCTTCCAGAGGCTGACCAGAGTCTATTTCTTCTGCCTCTCTTCCATCTTCAGTTTGCAATGACCACTGATTAGTTGAGTCTCTCTTACATTTCTCTCTGGTTTCCTTTTTCTGTTTTTTTCCACCTGTAGAGATTCTTGTGATCATATTGATTGCAGTTGAATAATCTGAAATATTTCCCTCAATTAGATGGTTCACAACATTAATTTCATTCTCAACCTTTATCCTCACCCCCCCCTGCTTGTCATGTAGCACAATATGTTCACAGAATATTAGGATTTGAACATCTTTGGGGATCCAATATTCTATCAACCATAATATCCAACTCAAAGATTCCAATATGACCCACTTTATTTGCAGTTTTTCTTTGTTCATAATTTATGAACAGTCTCCTGAAAATCTTTTCCTCTCTCATACTTCTGGGGTCCCCAATGGCCATCTTGCATGTACTCTGAACAAGTTATTTCTTAACATTTGAACAGTCCTGATACCACTCTTCTTGGCCTTTTCTCATTGAGTATGCTCTTAGTTACTGATAAAACCTCTGCAAATCACTGTTCTCCAACTTGGAACATCATTTCTGCTGCTACTTCAACAGTGGCATTCAAATCCTAGAAGCATCAAATCTTAGAATTTTAGGAAAATGTTTCTTCACACTTTTTGAGCCATGACCTAGCAAAAGATATAAAGCATAACTGTTTCCTCCTGTCTTGCAGGCTTGTAAATAAAACAGCTTTGACTTTAATACATAGGTACGTAGGAGAAACAAATTTGAACAGCAAAAATGATGTCTATTCAGCATTCCTAGTGCTCAAAGATGATACAATTTCTTCTTAGTTCTGCTGTCTCAAAATTAATATCATTTTCATTAGGTTTCATTCTTAGTCTAACCACTAACAAATGTACCAGACCTGTTTAAATTCAGTGATGGTTATAGCTTGATCTAAAGACAAGAAGTTGCAACCCAGCATCTCATACCTATTTCATCTTTTCTTTTCCACAATTATAAAACTAGCCCCATAGGGAAGTTTCACTTAATATTTGTATAATCCTAATTATCATCATCCAAATCCTGCCAACTGAACATGACATCATTGCTTAATATTCTTAAAAATCTTCCTAATATTTATAACATGCCTTTCATTGTTCTTGCCTTTCTTCATCTTAGCCTTTATAAACACATGTTCTTCTTTTTTAAACCAAATCACATTATTTTTAAGTATCTACCTCATATCAGTACCTCCTCTCAGAATACTTGGAAAATTCTTTCTTAAATTTTTCACCACAGGGTAAAATCACTCTACAAGGAAAAATGCTTTGCATACAAGCTCAGAATACTCAGAAAACTTTGAAAGATAATTTTTAGCTTTTTGAAAATTCAGTAAAACATTGATTGAACAAATTCAGATTTTGTTCGATAAATATCAACTTGTGTTTTATTATAACTAGGTGAAAACTGTACCTTTTAAAGTAAAAATTAAATAATTCATAAGGTTGTTATTACTTTTTTATTATCCCCTCAGGCTAGCAAAACACTGATAACAGCTCCTGGTGCTACTCTTTTCTTTCTTGTTAGACTTAAAGCCAACAGTTCAACATTAAGCCTCATCCTAATTGCCTTTGAAAAAAAAGCTGGTTAGAAAAATAAGCTCCCTAGGAAGACACAGAACAGCCGCTCCCAGGATCCAACTGGAAAGCACTTGGGAAGGCCCAGACTGGCCCCTCCCATCATGGCTGCTGAGAGACAGCTGAACAACATGGCAAGGCCCAGAGACCAGCAGGAGTGTCAGCCACACAGCAGGGCCCCCAGCCAGGTTGCACAGGATGAACAGGCAGGACTAGTGGTGTGAAACTGTCAGAAGTAAGTTAGTAAGAATAGAAACAGGTGGGCAGCACTTTTTCCTGTTCTCTCCCTTTTTTATTTTCTTTTTTCTCTTTCTTTCTTTTTTTTTTTTTTTTCTTTCATAAACAGTTGGTGGGAAATCCAGTCACAGAAAACTAATTTCATTCCCCAAACCCAGACACCAAGTTCAGATAATCGCTTGCTTACTCCTTCATTCTTTTTCTTCTGCCTTCTTCTCTAGTTTCCCAAAGCTTGCATGATCATCCTTTGTCCTCCAGCCTGGCTTCTACTTTCTTTTCAGTTATCTTTGTTTTATCCACTATCTTTCTTAAATTTTTCACCACAGGGTAAAATCACTCTACAAGGGAAAATACTTTGCATACAAGCTACCAATTTATGACCAGTTGTGTAATGTAGTTGTAGATTTTGCTCCAATGGTCAAATGTACAAAATTAATAGTTGCCGGTTTGTCAGTTTCTAAATGGTGCTTGATGCTACTGTTATTGCTAATTATACTGCTCTATTAAGGATGTCATATGTGTTTTAGTCAGTTATTCTCACTTCTGTAACAATTCTAAGGCAATAACCCCACCACACCCCAGCACCCAAGGACTGGGGACTGAGCCAAACAGATATCAATATCTGGCTCTTAATTAACTGGGAAAGTAGGATCTTGGGACAGACACAAACCGAGAACCTGCTGCACACAAAAGACATCTCAAAAGAATAAATCTTACCTAGAGAGACCTTAATAATAGTGGTAAAGCTACCTGCTACAAAAACATACAAGGATCTACACAGAAAACAAAATAAAAAAATTTGAAATACAAAATGACAAAACACAGAAGCAAAATTCAACCTCAGATTGCCAGTCCACCCAGAACAAGTCTAGGAGACAAGATAGAGGAAAACAGAGGATACACACCTGACATTTCTGAAACTGCAGTAAAGAAACAAATTCATGAGGCTACAGAGTAAATCAGATAAAAAATAATCTCTCAAGTGAAAAGAAGTCAACATTTATAAAGGAATTGCTCAGCAAATCTAGAAATAGATGAAAAAATAGATGATGATAGTAAAAGGATGGAAACCATTAATGATCAATATAGGAAAGAAATAGAATGCATTAAATGAATTAAACAGATATCCAGGAAATTAAAAATTCCATTGAAAGCCTTGAATGAAATTGCTTGAATGAAACTGAAAACCAATATTCAGAACTTGAAGACAAGATCGTACCTAGCAATCATGAAAGGAAAGATCTCTTGAAAATAACAAAAGATCAGAAAATAACAATTAACAACTGCAAGACCAACAAAAAAATAATTGGTATCAATGAAAAAGCAGTAGTCAGCACAAGTGACATAAAAAACTATCTGCAGAAGTAATAGCAGAAAATTTCCCAAGCATAGGAAAAGAATCTGACATACAGATAGTGAGGTATATTGGGCACCAATTAGCCATAATGAAAATAAATCTACCCCCAGACATATAATATCAAAGATCCCAGAAATTCACCACAAGGACAGAATATTAAAAGCTTTTAGAGAAAAGAAACAGATTGCCTACAAAGGAAAGCCCATCAGAATCATGGTAGACTTCTCAACACAAACTCTCAACTCAAGAAGAGCTTGAAAGGAAGTATTTCAAGTCCTGACAGAAAACAACTTCAAACCCAGATTGATGAAACCTGCAAAACTATCTTTCAAAATTAATGAAAAAATAAGATACTTCCATGACAAAGAACAACTGAAAAAATTCATGACCACCAAACTAACAGTACAAAGAGACCTCAAAGATATTCTAGACAGAGAAAAAGTGGCAATTTCAAGAACAACAGAAATAAACCACCAAGAAGGACAAGCAATTAAACAGAGGGGAAAAGTAGGAAACCAACAGCAGGAAAATAGCATGATAAAGACAAGCCAATACATATCAGCTATTATCAACAATGTAAATGGTCTCAATTCACCAAGCAAAAGAAACAGACTGGCAAAATGGACCAAGAAACAAAACCCAATAATACGCTGTATACAACAAACACATTTAACTCAAAAATAAATTCATAGACTGAACGTCAGAGGTTAGAAAGCAATACTCCATGCAACAAGTACCCAGAAAAAAGCAAGGATAGCGATTCTGTTTGCAGATAGTGTGAATTTCAAACCAAGAATGATCAAAAGGATGAAAAGGTCACTACATACTTGTTAGGGGAAAATTTCAAGAGGAGGAGATAACAATCCCAAATATGTATGCATCAAAAATGGGAGTACTCAACTACATAAGACAAATATTAATAGACATGAAAAATCAGATAAGCAATAACACAACTGTAATGCAGGACCTTAATACAACATTGTCACAGACAGATAAATCAGCAAAGAAATATCAGAAGCAAACCAAACCTGTGAACAAATGGACTTAGTAGATATTTACAGAGTGTTCAATCCAACAACATCAGAATACACATCCTTCTCAGCTGCACATGGGATGTTCTCTAAAATAGAGCATATACTAGCCCACAGAAGATGCTTAAGTAAATGAGAAGGAATTGAAATTATCCCATGCACATTTTCTGACTACAGTGCAATGAAATTGGAAATCAATGGCAAAAGAAACCACAAAAACTCCATAAACACATGGAAATTAAATAACTTCCTGAATGATCAATGGCTCACAGATGAAATCAAACAAAAAATTAAACAATATCTATAATTTAAAGAAAATGCAAATACAACACACTGAAAACTATGGTACACAAAGAAAGCAGTTCTAAGAAGGAAATTTATACTGGTGACTTCTTACAGTTGGAAAACAGAATCAGTACAAATAAACAACCTTATGTTGTACCCTAAACTTCTATAAAATGAAAAGCAAGTCAAGCCCAAAGTCCATAAAAGGGATGAAGTTATAAAGATAAAAACAGAAACTAGTGAAATTGAAACTAAGAAAACAATACAAAAAATTAATCATTCAAAGAGTTGGTTCTTTGAAAGCAAGGAAATTGAAAAATCATTATCCAACGTTTACAAAAAAAGGAAAGTAAAGACTCAAATTCATGCAATGAGGAATGAAAAGGGTGAAATCACCAAAGATCCTGTGGAAATTCAGAAGATCATCAATACCTACTTTGAAAATCTTTACTCTCAGAGGATGGAAAACACAGAAGAAATGGAAATATTCCTGGATAAGTACAAATTAACAAAGCCAAATCAAGAAGATAAAAAATTCTGAATAAATTATTATCAATCAATGACATTGAAAATGTAATTAAAAACTTACTAACAAAGAAAAACCAAGATCCTTATGGATGCAGTTCTACAAGAAATTGAGAGAAGATTTAATGCCAATACTCTTCAAAGACTAATGAAATTGAGAGCAATAAATACTCACCAACTCATTCCTGGAGGCAAGTATCACCCTGATACCAAAACCAGAGAAAGTCAACCAGAAAGGAGAATTACAGGCCAGTATCCCTAATGAACATACATGCAAAAATCCTCAATAAGATATTAGCAAGCAGAATAACAAATCATTAAGAAGATCATACACCATGCCCAAGTGGGATTCATCCCAGAAATGCAAGGATGGTTCAACATACAAAAATCAATAGTGTAGCCAGGCATGGTGGTGCATGCCTTTAATCCCAGCACCCTGAAGGCTGAGGCAGGTGGAGCGTTGTGAGCTCGAGACCGGCTTGGGCTATAATGTGAGCGCAAGGCTGGGGTCAACTACATAGTGCGAACCTGCCTCGAAACATTAGGGCTGGGAGTTTGGCTCAGTGGCTTAAGCACCTGCTTGGCAGGTATGAGGTTGTGAGTTCAATCCCCGGTACCGACAAAAAAAAAAAAATCAATAATGTAATGCACCATATTAACAGAGCCAAAGCCAAAGTTATATGATCATCTCAATAGATGTACAAAAAGCTTTTGACAAAGTCCAACACTCATTCATGACAAAAACTCTACACAGAGCAATTGGACAAGAGAGATACATAAAAGGAATAAGGATAGGAAAGGAAGAAGTTAAATTATCATTATTCACAGACGACATGATACTCTGCATGGAAGATCCCAAAAATTCCACCAAAAGACTTCTAGATTTAATAAGCAAACTCTGTAGCATAACTGGATGCAAAGTCAGCACTTGAAAACCAATAGCATTTCTGTACACAAACAACAAACTCACTGAGGGAGAAATTAGGGAAACCATACCCTTCACAACAGCATCCAAAAAAATGAAATGCTTAGGAATCAGTCTAACAAAGGAAGTAAAGGATCTGAAAAAAATCAACTGAGCAATAATACAACTGTTATTATTGAAAATTACAATACTCTGAAACAGGAGGTCAAAGAGGATATCAGAAAATGAAAAGAAGCCAGGCGTGGTGGTGAAGGCCTTTAATCCCAGCACTTAGGAGGCTGAGATAGGAGGAACATTGTGAGTTTGAGGCCAGTTTGGGCTACAACATGAGAACAAGGCGGGCCTGAACTACATAGTATGACCCTGTCTCAAAAAACTAGGGCTGGGAGTTTGGCTCAGTGGCTTAAGCGCCTGCCTGGCAGGCATGAGGTTGTGAGTTTGATCCCCAGCGCCACACACACACACACACACACACAAAACATCAAGAAAAAGAAAATGGAAACATATCCCTTGCTCATGGATAGGAAGACTCAATATTGTGAAAATGGCCATACTCCCAAAATTGCTATACAGATTTAATGCAATCTCAATCACAATGCCATTAGTATACATGACAGAGCTAGAGAAAACATTACTAAAAGTCATCTGGAACCAGAAGAGACCTGTAATAGCAAAGGTAATCCTGGGCAAAAAAGCAAGGCAGGAGGCATCACAATACCTGACCTGAAATTATGCTATAAAGCTACTGTGATAAAATCAGCATGGTACTGAAAAACAAAACAGACCTGAGGATCAGTAGAATAGATTAGAAAATGCAGAAATAACTACAAACGCACTGAGCCACCTTATCTTTGACAAAGGAGCCAAACATGTGCATTCAAAGAAAGACAGCCTCTGTAAGAAATAGTGCTGGAAAACTGGCACCCTATATGCTGAAGACTAAAACTAGACCCATGTCTATCACCACACACTAAATTAAAGTCAAAATCGATCATGGATCTAAATATTAAAACAGAAACACTAAATGTACTAGAAAAGAAAGTAGGTAGAAACCTTGAAGACATAAGTGTAGGGAGAGAGACAAAATCCAGACTACACAGGAAATACTTCACAGGATCAACACCTGGGATCTCATTTCATTAAAAAACTTTCACCCAGCAAAATAAATCAACAACTGAAAAGATGACCCACAGAATGGGAAAAAAATTTTAGCCAATTGTCCCTCAGACAAAGGACTTCTATCTAGAACATATAAAGAATTGAAAAAAATCAGATTCCCCCAAATTCAAAGACCCATTCCAAAAAATGGGCATCTGAGATGAATATACACTTCTCAGATGAAGAAAGACAAATGACTAATACACAAATACGAAAACGTTCAGTATCATTGGTCATTTGAGAGATGAAAATTAAAACAACACTGAGATTCCTTCTCACTCCAGAAAGGACAACTATCAACAAGAAAACAACCAATAACAAATGCTGGCAGGGCTGTGGAGAAAAAGGAACCCTTCTCCACTGTCGGTGGGAGTGTTGACAGGTGCAACCACTTTGGAAATCAGTATGAAGAATCTTCAAAAAACTAAGATTGGAGGTTCCATTTGACCCAGGTATTTGCCTTCTGGGTATCTTCCCAGAAGAATTAAAAACATTGTAGCACAGTGAAATATGTGCACCCACGTTTATGGCAGTATAATTTGTAATAGCTAAATCTTGAAAGCAACACAAATGCCCATCAACTGAGGAATGAATTAAAAAGATGTGGTATTTTTATACAATGGAATACTACTCAGCTATAAACAAGGATAAACTTGAGACTTTTATAGATAAATGGATGCAGCTTGAGACCATAAGTGAAATATATCAGCCTCACATATCTAAACATCATATTGTCTCCCTTGTGTGAGAAAATAAAAAAGTAAATAAGATCTAAAATATATAATATATATTGTGAAATGGGAAGAAATAGTTCAAAAGAAAAAAGTAGTATGGGTGAATTGGAAAAGAACAGTAGGGAAAAGGAAAAAATTGCAAGTCACTTATACTACTAGTGTCTCTTAGATAACTAGAAAGGAAGGTTTGTGCTAACATCAGTTGGAGAAATCTTTATGCCCATATCTTGTACCCTGAGCAAGTACTTTAAAGATAGCAAGACATAATGTATTAACTATTTTTATTCTCCTATTATTTTGTTATGAAATTCTGTTTTACCTTTTTTCCGTAAAATAAAAAAAATTTAAAAACAGCTAGTTAACAATTCTATTACTCCTTACATTTCTCTATACTATCAGCAAGTGTCCTGTATTGAGACTACTGCCTGCCTCCTTAGAAAATTTCCTGTTTGACACTTGCTCTACTTCAAATTTCTTCCAACATCTTGCCTTCAGATACCACTGCAGCTCCTTAGCTCCTTAGCACTGCAGGCTAAATCAAAATCATATTAAATTTTAGAAATTCTCTTGCCTTTATTTCACCATTCATAACTTTACTGGGTCAAATAACTGTCATATTATCATTAATAAATTATGAAATTAGTTAACATCTAGGTAATATGAATACTTTCTCCAACAGAGACTACAGGGAGTATAATTCAACTTTCAGTAACATTTGGAAAAGAAAATATTTCTCCACAAAGCTTTCTCCAAAGTACTATATAATTTCAAAATAACAGAATTACTTTAGCAACAGAGATAAAGAGCTTGAAGCTTTCTAAAGTGTCTTTACTCTGATGCAATGTTTTCCCAGAGGTTTCCAGTGAGATAAACATAGGCCCTATAGGATTATGGGTAAGCCATAGTGCTGCCGTAGTTGTTGATGAAAGTAAGTGTTTCCAACAAAAGAACCAAGATTTAATCTCTTACATGAAGTCCAATGACTTGATGTTTTGGGACCTAAATGTTAAGTCTGTTGCATAACTTTATGATGATATATTATCTATATTTAAATACGCTAAAAAGTTTGAAGAAGAAGGTATCATAGAACTGAAACAAAAATAAATGTCGTATTTTGGGAGGGGGGTCCTCTACTTTACCTGATAAGAACTGTTACTGAGTCAAATAAGGAATCTCACCATTATGTGAATTATGTGAGACACAAGTTGGGTTATTATGAAGGGAGTTAAACCAATGACACATCACTACTGCTACCCTTAATAAAAAAGTTTGAATTTATCAGGACTCTTGCTGCCTACTGAAAATTCCTCACATATCATGCCTATCACCTCACTGTGATAAGTAAGGGACATCACTGTCTGCACTAAAATGACATGCAACTTTTAGAATAGAAAATATCCAAGGATAGTCACCAGTGAACAATTCTCACTCTTGCTTTTCTTAATCACCAAAAAATGTCAACATCCTAAACTCTATTTTCTTTTCCACCACATCTCTGCCTTTGCTGTTCTCAGAATTCTCATTGTAACCCTTCTCTCTCCTGAACACAAAACCTCCATCGTATCCTTTGCCTTTGTGTTTCTGTGGTTCTTTGTGTGTGTGTGTGTGTGTGTGTGTGTGTGTGTGTATAGCAAACTGCCCTGTGTCCTTTAACTTTCTATCAGAACCTCTTCATCATTTTTGTACCTTATTATCTATACTCCACAAGTCCAGAAGACCAGAACTGTGATCCTACAGAAATTCCCATTTGAGAATTTATAGCCAACAGATATACAATATACTGTTTTCTGTGCTCATGGATTTGACTCAGAGTAATCTGGAATCCCCAAGATCACAATTTGACTGGGTGCAATTGAAGCCCTTTTCCACCTCAAGATTCTTTTGTAAGGTACAAGGAACACAAGTTCATCTCTATCCTCTAAAATCAAGTCCTGGATAAACAGGATGTACAAAAGACTCCCTTTCAAAGCAGTTATTGTACACGCCAATCCTTTCAGAAGCCATCATCAACCTGTTGTTGAAGTTTGTTAGAATTCGGACTATGATCAGCGTTTTACAAAACAGGAATGGCAAAGTGACCCTTTTCCATTAATTAGAAGAAATAAAAATCATGATGAGTGTCATATTTAGTGTTGATAAGCACTTGTATATGATAGTGCTGTCTCTTATTCCATATGAATTTCAAAATAAGTATATAACTAAGTGGTAAAATACTTTCAATAAGATGTTATTTTTGAAATCAGCTACTAATACATGCTGCTATTGCATTAAGAATCTTGGCTGTAGCTGGGTGTGGTTGTACATGCCTGTACTCTCACTCTGGAGACTGAGGCAGGAGGATCGCTATAAATTTGAGGCCAGCCTACATAACCTAAGCTAGTTCAAGGCCAACCTACACTACAGAGTGAGACCTGTCTCAAAAAAAA
>RJWM01051071.1:0-10302 GCA_004363535.1 Dasyprocta punctata
GTCCTGAGGATCAGCTCAGCTAAAGGCAGGACTAAGGCCTTCGGCACCTGTGCCTCTCACCTGACTGCTGTGACCCTGTTCTACGGTTCAGGTCTCTTCATGTATATGCGACCAAGCTCCAGTTACTCCCTCAGCCGGGACAAGGTGGTGTCCGTGTTCTATGCGGTGGTGATCCCCATGGCGAATCCCATCATCTATAGTCTCAGGAATAAGGAGATTAAAAATGCCCTGAAGAAAGCTGTGGAAAGGGACCGTGTGCTTTGTCATGGACATTCATTTTTCCGACCGTGAGTTTGTGTTTTTGTTTATGAGCTCACGAGCTGGATCAGTGGTGCTGACATATATGTAGTTTGGGGCCAGCTGATCCGTGTGGTGATTTGTGTACACCGAGCTTTGTCTCTCCTTTCTAACTCTGCTATCCAGTTTATCTCTTGACTATTTGAAAACAATTTGGCCATTTTTGGTTTCTAGACTAAATAATATGACACAGATTGAGATTTCAAGTGTACCATTTATCAGAAGCCTTTTCCATGACAAAAAAAGGTCCTAGAACTTCAAAAGAGAGTTTGTGTCTGCAGCGGGAAGTCGCTGAAACCACGTTGGCCCAGCGTTAATGGTGGGGAGTCTTGTGGTGCCTTAGGGGATAACAACGTGAGCCTCTTTCCTCTTTGAGAGGCTCAGACGCTTTCTTTAGATTATATGAAGACCAGAGGGCAGGCGCCCACTGCTGTATGAGAATCATGACTGGAGCAGGTCACCGTGACTGATGGGAGTGTATCAATGCTCTTTAGATAATCAAGAAACTGTACTGATTGGAGCCCGATTGAACAAATGGGGCCACCTTGTGGCCAATTCGCTCGAGTATGCAGAAAGTGATCACTGTCATTTATTTCAATAAGTCAAGAAATTTCTTGGTGAAGCCCAAGGTACCAGCTTTCAAATTGACTTCAAAGTTTCTTAGGAGCCTAAAGAGGAACACACACTCATTCAGTATGATAGCGTCTGTTTTATCAGGTTTCTGATAAGTTCTAGAGGAGGAATCAAAGAGAATGTTTTTTCTCTCAGATTTGCTCAAAGTGCGTTATGTGTCCTTGAACTGATCATAGAGAACTGGAACAAAGCTTTGCCCCTGTGACCTCCCTTGGTAAACATGAGTAAACAGTGTCTACCTCTGTGTCCTTAGAAAAATTAATTGACCTCTGTGTACATCAGTTATCCCTTAGCCTTAATGTAATGAATTAAATGGTTCAGTGCACAGCACCACTTAGAACATGCCTTGTGTAAAGTTGGAGGAGTGCTATTATTATTGCATAATAATTTATCATTATCCAAGGTGAAGAAATAGAAAACATTTTCTTTGTTTGGTAGAAAATGTAACCTTTGCAGCAGCTTTTTTGGTGCACTGGAAAGACAGACAGTAGCAGACTGGTTAGGAGTATTGACCCTTAAGACATATGACTTGTGATTATTAATCTCACCTCTTCAATCTTTTAGGTATGGGGCCTTATGCAAATTTCTTACAGGACCCATTCTGTTCACCTGTAAAATGAGAATAATAATTATTTCTACTTCATGGGACTAATAAAATAATTAAGTGACAATAAGTATGCAAAGTGCTTAGTTAGCCCAGTGCCTAGAATATGGTAATACTTAAGAAATGCTAGCATACATTATTGGTCAGTTCATCAGTATTATTAGTCAATTCTGCATAAATCAAGAGTGATCTAATGTAACATGCTAAGAAGAAGCAGTAACCTTGGAACATCCTCTCCAACTGGGCCATATCCATGGCCTAGTGGAAGTGCACACCTATAACTGATCTCTGCAATATCTCCGGTACCTCACAAATAGTCCTGGGAGAGCTAGACAGATCTCAGGCTCATAGAGGTGGCTCCGCAGGGAAATGTTAGCATCGTACAAGCCACATCAGCTCCCTGGACATCTCCTTCTTTTCCTTGTATCCATTCTCTTACACTTTTCTTTGTCTCACTCAAGCTCACTGAGTTCCTATCCTTTAATTTACCAGTTTTCAAAATGATAGCAAATCTTAAATTCTCCTAATGCCAAAAGTCATTGAAATAACACAGCAATGACACAATCAGTCCATCAGTTAAAAATGCCTCATGCTTTAGATTTATGTGGAGTTGTCACTGATTAATTATCTGTAACTTTTTTTATGAACTTAGATTCTGCATTCAAAATCTCTATGAAAATATCTGCTTGGTCCCATACATATTAATCAGTAGTGGCAACTTTCTCTTTACATCGAGAATATATAAAATACTTTTGCAGTTTGCCCAACTATGAAGGATAAAGTGAGGCTCAGTGGTACTTATTAATTGTGCATAAACTGTAGATTGGTTGCAAAAATGAAATAAGGTAAAAATAATGGGTTTATAGTAAGCTGCATGTTAAATGAGACTTCCCAAAACAAGTGTATTTATTATGAGGCATATAAATGGATGCACATTAAACAGTGTATTTTGGGCACCGAAGGAATTTGACATTTTATGGCTATTTAAAATAGAACAAGGCACAACTGTCTCCAGGGAGGGTTGGAGTGGATGAGGCAATTTAGTAAGTGGCCACAATCCAGGGAGTGGCATTCATTTTTGAAACCTCCACAAACCTCCAGATGGATGGGAATTATCCAAGTTCAGAATAGCTGGCTGTAGAAGCCAGATTCCATTTTCAGCTTCCAGTGAAGAACAAAGCTGCCAGGATTGTACTTGTGCCAGGGACACAGTTCCCCATCTGTTGAGGGAACCACACAGAAAGACAAATAGCAATGCGAAGTCTATTTGTGGAGACAGGAATCGAAGTGGAGTGGGTGATGCGTATCAGCGCCCAGCGTGTCCTCCACAGGGTCTAGGCAGGCTGAACCTCTGGGCCCTGGTGCTACTAATTTTCCACTCCAAGTTATCCTTTCATTCTCTTCCAAGTTGACCATCCTCCCTTATAATAAACATACTATTTATAAATCAGTGAGTTGACACTGTTTCCTTCTTTTGGTCAAAGAATGCTTTTCGTCTAAATTGCCTCTCTCATGCATTTTATTTTGAATTATAGGTTGACTTCATGGCTTGATTTTAGAGTTTTTCAGATCCCTGATTTTTGTCCTTATGTAGGAGCAACATTCTTCCATTTTGTATATGATTAGAAACACTCATTAAAAAAAGAGAAACACTCATGAAGTAGTTTCTGACATATTAAACAGGCTCTGATGAGATTTTCAACTTTTTTCTAAAGGCTAACAGTTTTACCTTTCTAATCTGCTTGGGTTATACTTGGGATTGAGTCTAGCACCTCCAGTGTGCTAAGCAATTACTCTGCCACTGAACTCCACCCCCAGTCCCCTGTTATTTTGAGACTTTTATTCTTCCTACTTTTAAAACTAGACAAGACTAGAGTGTGCTTATTCTGTGATCATCTTCACAAATAAAGAATCATTTGTATTTTACTTGTCTGTGTTCAGATAAATTGATTAGATCACCCTGACCTAAAACTGAATGTAGAAGACATGACTGTCTTGTACATAAAGAGACATGTCATGTGCTGTAGCATTTCCCCATCAGACTGATTGAATTCTGAATTTTCTTGAATTCTTTGTGTCTATCCTGGTGATAAACCAAACTGTATGTGTGAACTTTGCTGCTTTTATCTCATCCTTCTTTTCTCCTGCTCCTCATTCCTTTCTAATGCTGGCCAAACCCACTGTGTGCAATACTGCCTATGAACCACTCTTTAATACAAGCTAAGAGAGCCAAAACATGCCCTTGCAATTGTGGCTTGGAACTTCTACAAACCGAAAGTGGCAGCATCTCCCATCAGAGCTGCCAGATCAAATGGTTGGTGCTGTGTAGTTAAAAGAGAGACAGATTACAGACTTTGGTGAGACCACATTCTAGAAATAAGTAGGTGGTCAGGTTTTGAAATAGAATTCTGATGTCAGACAGGACTTCACTATCAGCATACATAGAATATTCGGCATGCATAGAATATCATTTTGATTTCATGTGGCATGTTTTTGTTTGTTCTAATAAAAAACATTTTTTACAAAAAAGGAGGCTGTGTTGTTTTCATCTTAGGAATCCTCAAGAAGCAAACACGATCTACCTAAGACATCCATAAAGCAGACATACATTAAATCCCAGTTAATTTTCTAACAACTGTGAGCCAAGGAAGTAGCTTGGCAGAAACATTGCAGCCTTCAACTGGACTTCAACCTGCAGTATGGTTGATAGCAAGATCCCATCTGGGATAAGTTTCCACTGGGCAGCGTGCTGTGGGCCTAGCTGAGAAGAGGCAGGTTCTCAGAAGTCCTGCACCAGTCTCATCTCTCATTTCCTGCGTCCTGTGACAGATACTATTGATAATTGGCTGTGTGGTCTGTGTTACCTGCGTAAATGCTACTTTTTTATGCATATGTTTTTACCAGAAGGCAAAGCAGGTGTTCATCTCTTGTCCATATGAAACTTTTGGTGTTGGTAGCTTTCAGTTCTTGGTAGGTTCTGGAACAATTTTTCATCACACCTACTACTCTTGGTAGTTTTCAAATAGAAAATCAGGCATGTAATTTTCCTGCTGAGTCAGCTAAGCACCTTTATAAAGAGTTCAGTTATGTAATTATAATTTGCTGTATCTCACCATTATGTTATAATTGGTTTTTTAATGAATAGATAGTAATTAGACTTATGTGTATAAACTCAAATGTCAATTAAACTTGATTGTCAATTTGCTTGGCCTGAGTGATGTGCAGATTAGCAAAGCACACTTTCAGGTGTGTCTGAATAGGTCATGGGGACTGACTTTAGGGACTGTATCTGGTCACTGGTCTCTTCCTGCCTGGAGCTCTTCTCCTCTGCTCTACTTCCTGGTCACCATGTCATGAGCAGCTTTGCTCCACCACGCCCTTCTGCCATGATGTTCCTGGCTTGCATTCAGTTGACCATGGACTGAACCCTCTGAAATTGTGAGCCAAAATAAACTTCTCCTTTACAGTGTGGGTATAAAGTATTTTCCCCCAGGAACCTGAGAAACTGGTCAATATAATATGTATGGATTACAATGTGATGTTTTGATATACATACATGAAGTGGAATGATGAATCAAATGGATCAACATGTCCATCCTTAATTTTTCTTTCTTTTGGTACTCAGATATTCTATGCGTTGACTGAATATACCTGAATGTTCATGCATAACATTCAGTGGAACTTGGCTTGGTCCCAAGAGAGCATGATAATACTGGAAGGTGGTGGAATTTTTGAGGAAATGAGCCAATTTGAAGGTCCTGAGGTCACTCATGACTTGCCTTGGACTGGAACTGTGGAATCCCTGTCTCTTGGTCTCTGATTCTTTGTTCATGATGCTAGTTTGCTTCACTACACACTCTAGACACTGCTATCTGTGCTCCCAACAGATGCCCAAGGTTAGGGGCTGCCCAGGCTTGGAATAGAGTCCCCAGGACCATGAGCCAAAGAGCTGCTTTTTCTTTCCAATGTAACTGCCTTAGGCATTTTATTGTAGCAACTAAAGGCAGACTGATGCAGCATATGTTCTTAAAGCTGAGTTTGTTAAGATCCTTCTTGTACTCTCACAGGTAACTTTTCTCTGGCAGGAATTCTTAGTGGGTTTTGGAGAAGGATGGGGAGGAGACTTGTTTTCATTAAAGTCATTTTCACGATGCTATCTACCTGTTCATTTGGGTTCCAAAGAGGGAGGGGAAGGTGGTTTCAGTCAGCTTGGCTCCTACCACAGGCAACTGGATGTGCAGTGTCCTGGCACTGCTTGTGTCAGGCACATCCTAGGCATTTAATCAGCATTTGTTGAGTGAGTGAATTGACCTTCATATTTTAATGCAAATATGAATATTTCAGTTTATACTAAATCCAAATTATCCTGCTACTTATGCTCAGTGAAGTTTCTTGGGGTGCTTAACAAAAATAAAATGAATAATTCATGTGGAAGTTAAATTTTCCTTTGAGCTGTGAGGGAAATATAGTTATCATGACAAATTTTTTAGGCTATGATACATTGCAACATATATTCTTCCTTATTTTAAAAAGAGTTGCTTGTTTAATGGAGAAATGGATTAAATTGTATATCCGTTGGCTTGTCTTTCAAATCAATTAAAGTATGCAAATAAAATTACTTTTGATTATTTTTGAGATGCTGGGGATCAAACCAAGTGCTTTGTGAATGCAAGGCAAGAGCACCAGCACTGAGCCACATCTCCAGCCCCTGACTGTATGTTTAGAACACAGAATTTCTTAGTTTTTGAGTCAGCTCTGACAGATTGCAATTTAATTGTTTAAACTTTCATTATACTTTTGGTTTTCTTGTACCATCATTTTCTTTTTTAAAAATTTTACTGGTAGGTGAAAAGAAAAGAGAAGAAACCCCAGCAAAACAAAACAGAATAAAGCCGATCAAAACACAGCAGTAAAAGGGGCACAGAACTTCAAAACAGGACAGTAGGAAATCAACAATGGTTACCATCATGTATCCTGCTGTCTTCACAACAGTTGTCCATACCATCAGACACAGCAAAATCAAGCAAAACAAAACAGAATAAAACCAGTCAAAACATAACACTGAATAAAACAAAACAATAGATCCGAAAAAATAAAGCAGTGAGAACAATACTGCACCTTGTTATATTTAAAATAGCTGCTTGGGTTACCAGATGCAGGAATAAAACAAAACAGTAAAATGTTTTGATTTCAAAAACAAGACAGGAGAATATTTCCCACAATTGACACAGTGTATACTATCATCCTCCAAGTAGATGCCCACACCACCAGCCCCAGGCCTGCAGAGTCACCCAAATAATACAAACGTTAAGCTATTCCCTTCCCCTCAGTTGCTATCCCCTCACCCTGAGTTCTCTGAATCAGCAGCCGGCTTGGGGTAGGGAGAATGCTCTTCTGATTTTTCAGCCAGCGCACCAACTGGCTCATGGGAAAGCGTGGTTTCTCTTCCCGCTGAGGCTCCTTCCAATCAGAATGGCAGGGCTTACTTCAAGGGAAGGTGTGGTTTCTCTTCTGGTGGAGGCTCTTTCTGATCAGCCTATAATTTTGGAGTGAAAACAAAATGTGATTTTCTCAGACCTTAAATATTCACGCAAGTCTGTATATATTTAGTATTCAGGAATAAGGCCTTCAAGACATTAAAATATATTTGTGAGTAAATGGTAGTCTATGAAAATTAGTGAGATACAAAGTGCAATCTGATTTTTATGAAGTGAGGTGATAAATAGAAAACCAGGATGAAGTGAATGTCATTAAAAACATGAGTATGTAAATATACAAAAAGTTCCATTTCAAAGATAAAAAAAGGGAAATTTAAAGAATTTTTCAAGTGAACAAAATTGGTGAAAACAGTTGTCAAAATAATTTAAAAATTACATGATCTGAGTGTTTGGGACTATAAACTACACAATAGTCACTTATTTCTAGCAAACATATGAAGTGGCTTAAAACTTTAGAAATATTGTTGCAATATTTAGGTAGTTTATGTATGAGCTGAAGCCACATATTTGTCGTGACTTCTACAGCCCACCTAAAATGACAATAAAAATTAAAAAATAATATGACATCCTTGTCTTTGTAGTTCTGGCTGAATGACGATTTCCAGTTCCATCCAATTATGGCTGAATAATGAATATGACAGGAAAGTAGAAAAACTCCAAAGGACAGTGGTGGAAGGGAAGCAGGGGGAGGCTGATGGGGTAGATATGATTCATGCATGTCACACATGTGTAAAAATGTCACAGTGCAAATCATCATTCTGTACAACTAATATGCACTATAAAAGGAAGCCATCAAGATGTGAAGAACAGGGGAAACGACAGCCAAAGTTGGAAGCTGAAAATCGATGTCGTGAAGTAGCCAAATCAGAGTCAATAAATCTGAAAGCTACCCCGGAGAGGGCGTGGAGAGGAAAAGCCAGGAAGCAGCGAGACGACCCAGATCACAGCACCCCAGGGAGGACCAGGATTGAAGAGTTGGAGGCTTAGTTAAAACTACAGTATATTAGGAAAAAAACTAAATTCCAACCAGCCTGTTCCCCTTCTTGCATCATCCAGTGGAGTTCAGAGCAGGATGGGGGGAATCTCTGCTGTCCTCCCTCCCCCATTCTGGAGATTTATTCTCTAGGAACTAAGACCAGGGACACTGGGCTGAGGGCCATGAGTGCCATGACCCATGTGGCCCTTGAGGTTCTTGGGGTGAAGGACCGCGAGAGGATGAGAAAATAAAGAAGCAACAAATCTGGGGTCAGGTAGAATCTTTATCTTCCTGATGGGAAGAAAGGTACTGCTCAACCACTGTAGCAGGTTTATTTATACGCTCCAAAGAAGAATGTCAGTTTCAACTCCACTGCCTAGAAGCTTGTTTGCCTGGCTGGCCTGTGCCCCTTGCCTTCTTGGTGCTGGCATGGCTTGTTTACATGGATTGTTTTGAAAAGCTCTCTGTGTTTTCAGGGATGCTCTTTCTTTAGCCCCGCAGGTGATCAATCTCCAGCTTCAATGGCTCCCTACACATGAGATATCTCTAAGAGAGAAAGCTGAAGTTAAAGGAATGAGACCACAGTCACACAGTGAAATGCTCGAGCTTCTCCCTTCCCCACACAACCACTTCACTCATTCTTAGAACACTCCCAGCTGGCTTGGTGTATCCAAATAGGAGACTGAACGATTCATTTCTGTGCAGAGAAAACCTTCCAGAGAGGAAATAACTAGCGATGCTGACAGCGGAGGTCAGTCAGAGCCACTGTGACGTTCTGCCCAGCCCATCAGAGGACAGTCTCAGACTCAGCTTCAATTTTTGTTTAAAAAATAGACATTTTAAGAAACAGATATAAGCCTCAGAAAACCAAGTGAAAGGTAGAGTTCCCAAGTACTCCCATCCCACACATGCAGAGATCTCCCCCTACTAGGGTGGTTTTTTTGGATACAGTTGATAAATCTCTATCAGAACATGATTATCACCCAAAGTTCATAGTTTACATTAGGGTACACTGGTGATGTTCATTCTGTTGATTTTGACAAATCTATGACAAGCATCCACTATCATAGTATTGTACTAAATAGCCTCACAATCCTAAAAATCCTCTGCGCTGTATTTGTCCCTCTCTTCCCTTTAATTCATAGAAACCAGTGGTCTTTTCAATGTCTCCATAGTTCTGCCTTATTCAGAATGTAACATAGTTGGGGTCATATAGTACATAGCCTTTTCAGCTTTGATTTTTCACTTAGCCTAGGTGATTTATTCTGAAGTATTCTTGCCTATCAGTTTAATAAAATGTTAGGTTTCAGTGTGATATTTTCATCCATGCATATATTTTGATCATACCTATCTCCCCATAACCCTCATTCACATTTATTTTCTCTCCCCACTGGATCCCCTTTCTCTTGTCTAATAATTGTCTCTTTTCTACTTTCGTGTCATCTTCTTAGGATTCCATATAGCAGGGAAAATGTGCAGTACTTGTATTTCCATGTGTGGCTTCCTTTGAGTAATGCAGTGAACTCCAGTTCCATCTACTTTATTGCAAATAACCTGTTTTCTTCTGCTTTATGGCTGAACAGTGCTTCATTGAATATGTATACCATATTTTCTTTGTCCATTTCTCTATTTCTGGGCACCTATGCTGGTTCCATAACTTGGTTATTGTGAATTGTGCCACAGTAAACACGTTGTGCAGGTATTCCAATTATATGCTGACTTCAATTCCTTTGGGTATATACCTAGGAGTGGTATAGTTGAGTTGTACAATAGTTCGGGTTTCAGTTTTTTAAAAGAAACTTCACACTGATTTCTGTAGTGCAGTACTAATTCACACTCCTTGCCAGGTGTGATGGCACATATATATAATCCCAACACTAGAGAGGCTGAGGCAGAAGGCTTGCCCTGAGTTCAAGGTCAGTCTAGGCTACATAGTGAGTTCAAGGCCAGTCTTTAACCTGCCTCAAAACAAAAAGCAAAAACAAATAGATACATTCATAGCAGCATCATCCCAGTCAGCATTTGTCTATTTATTTATTTATTTTTGTTCTTGATGATAACCATTCTGACTGGGGTATGGTAGAATGTGAATGTGTTTTTGATTTGCACTTCTCAAATGGCTGAAGACGTTGAACATTTTTTCATGTACTTATTGGCCATTTGTAATTCTTTGGAAAAGTATCTGTATGTTTAATTCATTTGCCTTTTTTTTTTTGTCTTTTTGAGGCAGGGTTTCACTGTGCAGTTCAGGCTGAATTTGAATTCACTTTGTAGCCTGGGTTGGCCTTGAACTC
>RJWM01051072.1:0-10550 GCA_004363535.1 Dasyprocta punctata
GATAAACCTTGCGTGTCTATGTCTGTCAATATGATCAACCCCTATGAAGGTAACGATATGTAATATTGTAACTACTGTCAAACTTCAACCACCTCAGAGTGTAAACCTACAGTGTAATTGTATCAGATCTGTCGTTGTTGTTGTTTGTCTTTCATGCTTTTTGTTTCTATCTTCTGTGTCTATTTTCTTTTAAATAAAAGTTTTAAAAAATCGTCAAAAAGAAAAAAAAAAAAAGTTGAACCAAGTCACTTTATCATGTCAGTAACTCCAAGTACCACCAAGAAGATGTGGGAGATACAAAGCAGACCAACTCTGGAAGTTTGGTTATTTAGGGCCCTTTGTAATTCATGAAGGGGAAACACTGCCATGAAGTGCTTTGGATGCCTCAAAAATAAACTGAATGAAGTCCAAGAAGTTGAAAGTGCATGGAGCTAAGTCTACGGTTTCTGAAGTATTAAAAACTCTCATGTTTCATAGGAGGAGACTGAGGCCTAGAGAGGGCAAGATGTGCTGATGTAGGAACTGAGGCCAGCTCTCCTAGCCTGGAGTCACATCGCTACCCACATTCTGCCTGTGACATGCTATGCAGCCTCAAGCACACCATTAAGCTTTCTGAACTTCAGCCAGCAGGTAAGAACAGAAACCCAATGGAGCCAACCTCAGCAGCTAATCAGACAAGGCAGGAAAAAGGACTTCAAGAGCTCTAAAGGAACTACAACAGTGGGAACAAGGAATATGTCATGCTGACATTTCCATCATGTTATTTAACTAGAACCATCCCTTTGTTATGTCAATCATCCTTTTCTAACACAAAAACTTCCTTGTACATTAAAAATAAGTGTTCCTGAAGAAGACAAACCACGCCTTCCCATGAGCCAGCTGGAGCGCGGGCTGGGAAACCAGAACAGCATCATCCCCTACACCTCACCCCATAAGCAACTGGCTATTTGGAGGACTCAGGGGGAGAGGGTAGCAACTGAGGTGAAAGGAATAGCCTGATGCTTGTGCTGTTTGGTTGACTCTGCAGGCCTGGGACTGGTGGTCTGGACATCTATTTGGAGGATGGCAGTCTGCATTGTGAAAACTGTGGGGGTTTCCTTCTGTCTTGTTTTGGAAATCCAATATTTTGTCCCATTTTACTATGTTTTGTTTTATTCCTATGTCTGGTAACCTGAGAAATTATTTTGGAGATAACAATATGCAGTATAACAACCATTGTTAAATTCCTAACATCTTGTTTTGAAAACTTATATAGCTATTGTCATTTTGTTGTTGTTATTTTGCTTTTGTTGTTGTTTTTTAGGTTTGTTTGCTTCTTGATCTTTCTGTTTTTTCTTTTCTCTCTTTAAAATAAAAGAAAAAAGAAAAAAAAAGTGTTCCTTCCACGTCCCTGTGGCATTCTCATCTTCACCAACTCCCCTCAGATGTGTCAAGGACAGAACATTCAGTTTAAGGTGAAAAAACATGTGTAAACTAATGAAACGTGTAGCTCTAAAGTGCTAAGAGGTAACTGAGAAGAGGATGTGCTCTGCATTTAACTAGACCAGAGTCCAAATTTCAACTCAATCTCTTAATGACAGTAAGAGCCGACCAATTTCTTCAATTCCACATCATTGGCTCATCTGTGTATTTCTTAAAAGGGATAATGCTATATAACTGACAGGATCACTACAGGATAAAGTGAAATAACCCAAGTTAAATGTTAGCACAGTATCACTGAGCTCAATGACAGACAGTGGCTCTCATCTGCTTTCTGTTTTTTCATGCTTCAACTGGGTGAGCCAGAGTCACCATGTTGGAGTATGGAAATAAGGGTTTACTTACTGCAACCTGTTTCATCAGAGAGGTCCCCACAGTCATCAATATCATCACAGATACGGAGCTGTGAAATACAATTTCCATTGCTGCACTTAAATTCATTTTCTGTACAAGGCTTGGGAGTTGGTTTTCTACCTGTAATTTAAGAACAAGTTTAAGTCAAACCCTTTACTCCTGTGAAGCAAGATGCTTTGTCTGCAACAGAGACAATCACTGCTCACCAAGGAAATGCTCACATCCCATGCTCCCTTGCAGATAGGTTGGAACCATGTGACTAGTTCTACCCAATAGGCTGTGATTTGGAAGAGACATAGGACACCTTTGGGCTGAAGCAACTAAAATACCCATGTGTCATCTGTGTCTCTTAAGCTGCTGCAGCAACTTTGGCAGCCAGGTGTGTCAGCTGGCAAAGCTGCAGACAGAGGAGCTGTGCGGCCTGCCTTGACCTTGCAATTTTGATGAGAAAGCAGCCTTTGTTGTGTTATGCCACTCAGTCTCTGGGACCTGTGGTGCACAGCAGGGAGTATTAATTACTCTGAACAATATGGAGTGATGAGAGAAGTAGGGAACATCCAAAACAAAAATCTAAAATACCTGGCATTAGTTCAAGAGTCAGGAGGTGAGCAGTGAGGAAACAGATATTTTTGGCAGAAAAGATGGAGATCTGTGTTATGCAATGACAAAGCATTTAGTAATGCTGTTGCTGCCTTAGGAAAATTAGAAGATAGGTCATATACATACTGAACTTGGCAATATAAATAAAGGGGTTAAAAAGCAAAATGTCAGCAATGTGCACTGAGTGACAGAACCTGAGTTTGGAAAGGCAATATAAAAACTCAGGGAAGAACTGGAAGATTTATAAGCAGAAATGAAAGAAAAAGTCCAGAAATTCACAGTGTGGGAAAAGTTGCATCAAGATTCCAAAAAGAAAAAGGAAAATTCTGAAGTTTAAAAGGCTTTGAGATACAAAGGCCCAGTAAAAACTCTTAGTCTATTTTCTAGATGGGCTCCCTGTAAGCGACAATGAATGTGGAGGTGTAATAGAGAAAGCAAGGAAAGAAATAAGGCAGATTTCAGATCTAAGTCTCAAAAGGAATGCAGAGCAAGCTTATTAACTTTTAGAACTGACTGGCATACATGTCAAATAGAGTCCTGAGAGAGATACACACCCAAATAATCTAAAATATTATGACTGTTGGTGACTTTAAGAAAAAAAAAAGAATTCTTGGGTCCCTACCTTCTTCAAGCAATAAATGGGTTTAGAAAGCTATTCAGCCCCTAAGAAGGGCACATTCCCCTGTTCCCTCCTTATCTGTGGGGGAAAATGGACAAGGACAAGGAGGAGCTTCTCCCTGACTGTGTCAGGATCTAAGCAAATCTCCTGCACTCCCCACAAAGGGGCCTCAGCAGTATCTGCACAGGGTGGAATATAATTTACTTTCCAAGCCAGCTCAGTTTGAAGAGTAAAAACAATGCTACTAATAACTCTACCACAACAGCACACATAAAAAAAGGATGGTCCTATGCCAACATGCGGTTGTGAGGAATCTCTAATACTTTCTTTCCAAATGAAGTATTTACTTGTACTCTGCTTCCTTGTTCTACCACTACTAGGGGCAGGTGGCCCATATTAAACTAGACTACCAGTTTATGTGCTTCCACAACCAAGACGAACTATACCTGGAACCGACACAGTCCTGACTGTGAAGCACCCAGAGCTCCTGGTTTCAGTTACTGAGTGCGACGATACCTTTGGAGGGGTTAAAGGTGTTCCATTGAGACAGAAAAGCATAAAGGGGCATGTAGAAGCACAAGGGCAAATTGTGATAGAAACAACATCCTGGCATTTCTCTTATCTCCCTTGCCGGTAGGCAGGGTGTCACCTCTAATGACAACTGTCACTTCCAAATGGGAAAGGTAAGAACAGGTATGCTTCCCCCCATTTCTCTCTTGTTGTGCCATGGCAATGCTGAAGACAATGTGCTCCTGACGGAATGATTTTCGGATGGCAGAGGGCTGCTTAACCTTGTGTGAGTGACAAATAATCTTGACTGTTTAAAGCCACTGAAACGTTGCAGTTTGCTTATCACGGTGGGCAGGTGATTCTGTGACAAGACACCTGCCCCTTGGGAAGAGTAGAAGCCCAATGCTGTTTTTTCCATTCTGGCATTTGATCACGTGTTATAAGTGCCTTTCCACTTAAAAACGACAATATAAGCTAAGGGAGAAACCTGCTCAAGTTTTAAAAAGAATGTCTCATCTCTGTCTCCCCATCTCTTTGTGAACGTCTCAAATAAACACACTGACAATGTTACAGCTACAGATTCATCTCTGCCAAAAAACAGTAAGGGCGCAAACTTGAATGAGGCCATAGTGTCAAACCCCTCTGACATGCAGCCCCTGCTTGGATGGGAGGCAGTGAGCATTCCACAGCACGCCACAGTAAGGCCCCTCAGTACAAAGGATGGAACGTGGAAAAGTAACAACTTTTCAAAATTTTCCCAGATAAGTGTCTCCTTAGGAAAAAAAAAAAAAAGCAACTGCAGCCACTGGAAATAATTTTCCATACTCAATTTTTTTCTAGGCAAAATAAATTGCCCAGGAAATTAATCAACTTTCTTTAAATTGATAAATTTTTTAATATTCTCAACGTACAAAGAAAGTACAGATATTTCAATACCTAAAATAGTAAATGCAGCCAGTTCTAAACTCCTACCTTAAATTAACCTATCAATGAAATGAACTTTCATTTTCAAGGATATTAGATAAGTTCCATTAATACCAGTGCTGCCTTACTCAACACCATCTTTTCAGCTGCATGTTGATAATGAACACTCATTCACAATCTCAGATGAGCAATGAGCAACTCCAGGGTGAAGAGTGACCAAACCTCAACTCTGAAAACAAATACCCCATTAACTTGTGAAGTGTGACTCAGCCACTATTCAGTGTTTGCTCTCATCTCCTCATAAGAGAAGAGAAGGAAACAGCTTACGAAGCATTTAAGCAAAAATGGAAAAATTAAGAGATTTGCTAACATATTGCTCAAATAAAATAGGAAGAAGAGAACAGAGACACATCTGGGAAATACATGTGTTTGCCTGGCGCTGTAAACAGTTTGTCAGTAGAGACAGGTTGTCATAGATACAACTCAAGCCTCTAGAGAGCAATGCAAAATTGCCAGATGTTTATGTGCAAACTCCAATATAGCCATCTTAATTTTTCCCTCTCCCTTTGCTTTTTGCTTACAGTGCTCTTCTTTCTCATCAGTTCCATCTCCACAGTCATCCACACCATTGCACACCCGGTGAGCATAAAGGCAACGACTATTGTCACATCGGAAACGAGGAGGTTCACAGGCAACATTGACTGGAAGGGAAAATGGGAAAATTAAACTGCAGTTAAGCGTAGAGCACAGACATCAGTATCTTAAAACCTCCGTGCCAGTCCAGTATCAGGCTTGCTGCATTCATTCATTCATGCTCATTTGATTATGCAATCAATAAATACATCTTGAGCACTGTATTGGGTATGCTATGTCCCCCCAAGTCCTCATACTTCTGATGGGGCTGAGTCTGGTGTGGGGTTTGGCAATGTGAGCGCTGCACATGCCCAGGGGTGGAGCTGAGATACAGTGTAAGGGAACGTGGGTCTTGCGCTTCTGCGCTTCCTCCCTCTCTCTCTCTCTGTCTCTCTCCCTCCTTCTCTCCCTCTCTCCCCGTCTCCCTCTCTCCCTCTCTCTCTCTCTCTCTCTCTCTCTCTCTCTCTCTCTCTCTCTCTCGCCAGCGCACTTGCGGCTTGCAGCAAGCCATGAATGGCAGCCCCGCCACACCAGGCTGACTTGGAGCCAACTAAGTGTGGACTGAAACTCCCGAGAAACTGTAAGAATAAACCTTTCCTTCCCTAATTTTGGGCATCAGGTATTTTGTCTCGGCAACAAGCGAAAAGTAACTAAGACAAGCACCTAGCACACATCAAGGCACTGCACTAGGCACCGAGTATAACAAGGAACAAGAAAGAGGCAGTCCTTGTCGTCATAAAACTTCATTCTAGAAGAAAACAGACTTAACCCATGTGTATTCAGTTACAGCTGAGGCACACTACTGGGGGATCTGACATTCAGCACAAGAAGGTTGGGCCAGAGGAAGCTCCGCACTGGAAGATTCAAAACCCTCAGGGAGCATGCAGAGTTTTAGGCCCTTGTAAAAGTCTTTGGTTATAGCACAGAGGGAGGAAGACAGCGGTGGCCAGGAGGCTGGAGAGGCCAGCAGGACCTTAGATGGCCTCTGATCCTAGAAGCCAGGAAGCCACTTTGATTCTATTAACTTCAACGGTCATTGAGTCTCCAGGCCATAAAGTCTTCATCGACGTTATACTCTCTGATGGATCTTCCTTGCTGAATTTCCTCACCTCTTACATTTAAAGCTGATGTCTCATGGTCAAGCCCTCACTCATTTTGTTGTCCACACACATGTGGGGAATCCAAGTGTAGTACCCAGTACGGGGGAAAAGCACTACGATTTCAGTGTGTTCTTTCTCATGGAAGACTTGCAGACTTGAGCTATCTGCTTTTCCTTTTGACTTTATACCACACACTGAGATCAAAAGGAGAGACTTGGAATGAGGCTGTTTGTGGGAAGAAAGGTCCTTGGAAATATTAATATAACTATTCTGTAAGTTAATTGTTCTGAAGGGTAGGTGCAACATTAAAAAACAATATTGATCTTTTAAAATATATATATATATATATATGGCTAAGTTCCTATCCTCCAAAATTTAATTTTACTAGTGCTTTTACCTTATGGAAGAAAATGCTCTCTTTGAAAAATTCACATGCTTGAGAGGTTTTTCCAAAATTTATCAAGTTAAATATGAAATACACATGGCTAGTTTCTAGCAGCTAAAGAGATGGCAAGGAAAGTGTCAGAATGCCATTGTGAAAATACAGCGCACACCTGTTCAAGTTCTTTAGGAGCGTCAAATCTCAGGCCTAAAAACTAAGTGTGATGAATGCTGGAAAGGGAATGAAAGAGGTAATGTAAATTTCAGAAGCAAACTGCAGCTAAGTCAGTCTGGGAGTTCAGTAAGAGCACAGCAAAAGTATATCTAGGGGTTCCTTCTCCCGTGGTGAGAGATTTACCACACAATTTCCTTAAACCTGAGCTTGCAGCAGAATCACTTGAAAGACTTGTTCACACATAGACTGCTGGGCCCCCATTGCCTGTGGGGCCTATGAATTTCTAAATTCCCAGTAATAATAACTCTCCTAGTCCATAGAAGACACCCTGAGAACTACCACACCAGCTTTTCTCTAGTGATTCAAAGCATACAGCAAAAAGAAACAACTCTATTTCCATTTGCTTCATTAAAATAAGTAATTCTCAACCAGGAGGTTTAAACTAAAAAGCTAAGGTGCTTCAAAAAATATGTCAGCTCCCATCCTTGGGCATTTTGCCACAGTAGGCCTAATGAGGGTGAGGACAGAACGTGTTTTTGAAACACCCCCACCTATAGGTTCTACACCAGACCCAAATGGAATTGGGAAGACAAATAGGCATCATACAACAAAAGGGACTTAGATGGCCTTGAATATGACATTAAAAGGAAGTGCCTTTAAGCATTAAGCATTTTCTAAAGGTACCCCAAGAAGCCCTATGGCAGTGATGGCAAACCTTTTAGAGCCTGCAACGAACAGCCCACTGCACACATATGCCAGAGGTTTGCCACCACTGCCTGAGCGATTTGGAGAGAGTAGTTCAAGGGGCACCAAGAGTAGAATGAAACAGGAAAGCTGCAGATCATCCCTCTTCCTCCTCAGACTTCAGCCACAGCAGACCTGCTTCTGTCTATGCACCCTGGGCTCCCAAGTAAAATTTCTTTTGTAGAAATTATTTTCTAAGGTCATAGAATATTTAAAACCATGGATGCTGGCCCAACTTTCTCAGGTACAGACAGAACTGAAGCAAGAAGACCAAGCAAAATCCATCAGTGTATGCGTCTAGTCCTCAAACACTACACAACTGCCTCCAGGATTATACACTGCATGTAAGAATGTCAAAGTTTCACCAGGCAACACCTCTTCCATCCCACCCGTCACTCTCTCTTACAGCATAAGTGAAGCGCTTCATCAGAACCATCACCGCAGTCATCCTCTCCATCACATATAAAATATGACGGGACACAAACGTGGTTTTTACACTCAAACAGGGCAGCTGGGCAGTATGTGCCATTGGGAAAGCGAGTGGCTGTTGGTGGGGAGGAGAGACATGTAAATTATGAGATAAAATTACTAGTTCAGGAAGGCTTTTCTGCCATTCCTCTAGTAGCTCTTGCTATTATAATCCACCCCCACTGTACTATGACCATAACCTATCTGAGATTTGCACAGAATATGTCCTAAGGATCATTGTCTCAGCTGGTTTTCAATGATGTCAATTGTTTCATGGGTAGCACTGGACTTTGTCTCTGAGGGCAAGCCCGACCTCTAGCTGCAGGAGGACTGGCTTCGTTCATCATGCGTGTTTAAAGTCTCCTCAAAGCCAGGGTTGGAGATGTAGTAAGAACATCCACCAACATCATCTCTCGTGAGCAATTATCAACGGTTAAATATGCATTCAGTGACTCACAGCAAAAGATGAGTGATCATATTAATTCAACATTTTCAGCAATTCTATATGCCATCGTGCAACCCAGATAAAATTTAATACTCTAAATTTCATGCTCTAATTACTCAACCCAACTTCTTTGTATTCATTTATTCACTGTCCTAATATTCTTAATTGAAATGTTTTTATCCAATTAATGATTTATGTAGTATCTCATAATACATATTTTTCTAGCACAGACTAAATATATTCTTTATTTAAAATATTGCTTGCGAAATGCACTTGAATGACCACTGTGAAGTACACTATTATGACTCACACCATAGGCAAATTGATAGTTCCTAGTGGAGGCTGAATAGAAATACCTGTGGTCTTTTAATCTAAGAAGTGATAGCTGACGGGTGTCTACCCTACCACATCTACACATTCAGGCAAGAAGGACCACTGGTGTCCAGGGACTTACGACAAGTGCTTTCATCAGAGGCATCCAAACAGTCAGCTCTTCCATCACATTTAAATTTATTGGGTATGCAGTGTCCACTTGTACACTGGAAATGTTCAGGATGACAGGTCCTCAACTCTGAAGAGAAAAGACTGTCATGTCCTGAAAGCCTTATCATTTGCACACAGGTATTAGGCACATGGAGTGTGGTGAGTACTTCACACTCCCATCTCCTCCTCCAGACTGTCTCACTGCAAACCCACAACTGTGTCAAATGAATAAGCTTTACTCTCACACTTTCCCCAGTAAACACATGAAGATGGAAGTACTTACTGTCCCTGTTAACTGACCTCTAGCTCTCAAGCTTTTCTCAGAATTTCCCAGTTTTAACGTTCATTGATTTTCCTCAGACCCACCACTAAGACAGGAGTCCTATTCCACAGTTCTGTCAGCTGTACCAGGGTGACCCACAGAATACTAGGAAGATTAATGTATTTGTTTATTAGGTCAATGCAGATTAAGTCTGCTCTGGCGGATGTTAAAATTAAAAGTGAGACTTTAAAAACTCCTTACTAGTTTCCCATAGCATGGCTGATCTAGACTGCTAAAAGGTAAAAATACAGGATAGAAAATAAATAGCAAGTTACAGCACAATAAAGTGCTAAGGTTTAAGCACTACATAAATTACATAAAAATTTTGTTACTCTGAAAATGTTTATCAGCACTACCTTAAAATTCTTACCCTGTCAAAGTGTAAGATTCTATAATAAGCCTCCCAAAAATAGTTACCACAGTCCCGCTCATCCGAGTTGTCACCACAGTCATTGTCTTGGTCACAGATCCATCGAGAGGGAATGCACTGCTGATTGGTGCATCGGAACTCGCTCTCTGTGCACTCCCGGGGAACTGAAAAGGAAAGACACGTGGCCATGAGCGTGCACCAGGAATCACACATGTGCACAAACACACACACACACACACAGGCACATGACTTGATTGGGAGCTGGCCATGGTGCCTGTGGTGTCCTGTAGCCTCCCTCCTGTGGCTCAAGTCCCAGAGGTCTGCCAGGGCAGGTCATTCACCCTCCAAAACTAGACCTCACCAGGGAGGCAGGCGGGCTTGCTTCTGGTTGCGGCCTCTCACTGAACCCAGCGGGAGAATTATGTGCCTTCTGCGAACCCTCCACGTTGGGGCGAGAGGCCGCAACCAGAAGCAAGCCAGCCTGCCTCCCTGGTGAGTCTATGCAACTGCGTGGAACCCAGGGGGAGAACTATGCGCCTTCTGGGAACCCTCCATGTTGGGGCGAGAGGCCGCAACCAGAAGCAAGCCCACCTGCCTCCCTGGTGAGTTTGAGTGACTGCGGGGACTCCAGGAGGAGAGAAAGAGTGGTGTCCCTTAGGACTGCCGGCGCACAGGCTATGAATCAAGGACCTTCCCCCACCCCCCTAGCATCCTGCTTGCCCAGAGGACCTGCTGGGTTCATGGCAACTGGGTTACAAATGCTTGTATTGCTGGATTGTTTTGCAGGCCTGGTGCCCACAGTCTCAGCATTTCTTGGGTAGATGACATTTTCTAGTGTGGCAAATAGGTGGGATTGTCCTCTGTCTTGTCTTTGAGCCCCAATATTATTGTCATTGGTTTGCTTAATTTTGTTTAATTTTCGTTTCCTTTTTTTTTTTTTTTT